>JAAAKL020006323.1:0-18141 GCA_010016065.2 Carybdea cf. marsupialis auct. non (Linnaeus, 1758)
ATGTGGACAACCGCATAATCCATTTTCAGCTGAATGTAGCCAAGATTGACAAGAACAACTTTGTTTGCTCGAAGGCTGATTAGTATTTCCTCATTATTTCGCTTTTCATTTCAGTTACAGAAAATATGATGGGTTTTTGATTTATAACACAATACAATCTGATCAATGCCTCCTGAAGCAGAATGATCCTTAAGCATTTTGCATCAGTACAGGGCGAGGGTGTGAATGTGGTTTTCATAATCGTTTGTGGTGAATATGTACATAGACACGCATGCCTGCAGAGAGGATTTTCTTGGGATGTCAAGAAAGTTGTACGGGGGGCAATTTGGGGCAAGAAATCAGCTTTGGAGGGGCAATGCCCCCCTTGCCCCCATAGCTCCCCCATAGCCCCGTGCCTGTATTTGGTTCATTTTGTTTCAGGGAATCGAACTGCCACGTTAGTTTTGGTCTTAGGTACAGTTTTTCGTTTTATACGTGATTCTTTAACGAGCCTTTTCCAGAACAAGACAATTTTTGACGTCATAAGGAACAAATATGGCGTCATAAGGAAGAGGGAAGGTCAGTTGATGATGCTGAAAAATTCGATACGAGGCAAACATGTCGGCGGACAGCAGTGCAGTTTTGAGTTCTTTTACACGGTTTTGCGTGAGAGACAGAACAAACGGAGACTTTTCAAGTCAGTACAATAAGCAAAATACCGACACCACTGGATGTACACTTGAATATTTGGTAGCAAAATGCTCCTGTTTACTGTACAAGAAAGACGTCACGACCGTGAACCTGTAGAGAAAAGCGTCGACTCTTTAAACGTGTCATGTCATCACAGATTTTATAAAACGTTATAAAATCTGTGATGTCATTGAACGGAGATACTGTTTTCAAGAAATTGGACTTGCAAACCCGTCCCCCCCCCTCTTTTAACGCGATGTTGTCTGAATTCGATAGTACCCTTTGCCCCTGGACGTCCAAGTAGCATTCACAAAATAGTTCCTTAAGAAAAGAAAGACCCCCCCCCCCCCACAACCTTCAAACTTAAACATAACATGATGTAACAAATAACATTTCAGATTTATTGTCGATTAAAAATGGCCAAGTGATTATCATCAACCTCGTCACCTTCAACAAAATTAGTCTCATAAAATTCATTTATATTTACTACCGATGATTCATCGGTTCTTTCTTCTTAGATTAGAAAGGATACCTAAGAGAAATACTGCAATTTGGGGCCAGCACGAGGTTGTTTCTAATTAACCAACTGAGGTAAACAATCTACGAGTTCTTGCTGCGTCAAGGTGTCAACGTTTGTCGGAATGAAAAAACCTTTATCATAGATTCAGTCAATCTTGTTCTCTTACAGTCTACGCCCCAATATCCCCAAAGCATTAAATTTCTCAGTCATTTCTGTCTCTAAATCAATTTGGATTCTTGTATATTAACATTTATTGTATTTCCACAGGCATGAGAGGTTGCTCAATATCAGATTTTTTATTATTGGATCATTGATACAGCTTACTTTCATTGCTTCAAAAAAAACGCCCTAAATTCCTGCCTTCCTGCCTAATATACTATTCGGCTTGTTTACACAGAAATTCATAGAATATTCTAGAACATTCTGGAAATTTCTAGTGTGTACCACAGAACTTGGGAGAACATTCTAGAATGTTCTAGAATGTTCTTGAAGGTTATAAAATAGGCCTATTCTTGAAGGTTGTAGAATGTTCTGGAAAGTTAAAGAATGTTCTAGAAGAATCCAGATCATATGACGCTGTTGCCATGACAATGTTCTTAACTACCTTTCTTTTAATAGGCTGCACGGATACTAATAGACAATGCTACAACTGGGTGCGAATGTATGGTTGCAATCACGGGAGAGTTAAAGCAGCTTGCAAGAAAAGTTGCAAGACTTGTGGTAACAACTGAGTTTGTAAAAGTAGTGGTATTGCACTTTTTACTGTGGAGGTGTTACTGAGTGATTTAAAATTGGATTTGATAGCAAACAAGTACCCCATCTCTAGTCTATATGATAGAATGCAAATTGACGGGCTCGTTATTGTATAGCATGATGTTTTGATCGATCAGTGGGTTGCAAAGTTGATAGGTTGCCAAATACGTCTTGATCGATAACTGAATCGCTGGGTTGATGGAATTAACTAGATGCCCCATTTATTGACCCTTTGATCAAGTTAAGTGCCGTAATCGTGACAGAAATATGGAGGGGGTTACATTTTGAAATTGATGAAGTGAGAAAATGTCGCCCACCATGGTTGGGCAACGAAGAAAATGTTGAAAATCTGCTTCTCAGAAACGGCCACTGACGCACATTCTGGCGCAAATGAAAAGCGATTTTGATCGCACAAAATAGAAAAAAGACAACTTTGACCTTAAATATGGGGGTCTTCAGCCCCCCTAGCCCCCTACAATTACGCCCCTGATGATTGATATATCCATTTGTTCACAGATCATGTTCTATGAGGAGGGAAAGTGATGACGTCACAAATCAAACGTTTCGGAAATAGGACAATTTGACTCCAGATATCTATCGGCAACCCTGGAATAGGCTGTTTTTTCCTAAAATACCAGACCTGAAGTGTATATAGTGTTTAAACTAGAGTTCTTTAAATATCAAAGATCTCTGGTCAAAACTTCATTAATATTCCTTGGAGCCTTATATTAGGATCCAGCATCAGATAACAAGGTTTTGTTACAGAGATTTAAAACTTTAAGAGCTGATATCTCGGTTTTGGGGAAGGGCAACACTCTCAATTTTGGAAATTGACGTTTTTGCTAATGGGGCAAATTGAAAATTGCGTATTTAATTGAATAACTATTGTATTGTTTAGCCTTCTTTTTGCGAATAAGGTGGTGTGAAAATTGATGAGTTCATTGTTGTATCGAATGATATTGTAATATATCGATTGTTGCTCAATGTCATTGGCGGGTAGCAGGCGCGGATCCAGAGGGGGCGGGGGCCATGCCCCCCAAACGTTAAAATTTCAAAGTTTCATATAGGCTTTTCTGCTACACCCTAGGCTGAGTGCCTGGGAGTACCTATATTTTTTCCAAATGCCCTCCCCCAAACTCAAACGCTGGATATGGCCCCTGCGTGGGTAGATTTATTGATTGATGAAATGATGGGTTGTCGGCCATATTGGTAGGTTCTTAGATATTTCGTACAGTACTGATTGATCCATTGGTTGTTGTGTAAGTTGATGGACTAACTATTGTATTGTTTAACCTACTTTTTGCCAATAGGGTAGTGTGACAATTGATGAGTTCATTGTTGTATCGAATGATGTTGTAATGTATCGATCGATTGTTGCTCAATGTTATTGGCGGGTAGATTTATTGATTGATGAAATGATGGGTTGTCGGTCATATTGGTAGGTTCTTAGATATTTCGTTTCATAAACTTTAAAGTGTTTTTATTTCATTGAGTCAATGATATATTGTTAGATGTTGTGTTTGACATAGTTGCTAATGTCCCTGGTGCTTAAACGGAGTCCAAACAGTAGAGATGTCACACTCTATTGACATACATCTGGTACATCTGGAACTTTTAATATTCATTCTATATTTCTTATTATTTGCTGACCGCAAGGAACCATACAAAGTTCAGGAACGGCAGCGGCTCATCGAAGACGGAAGCCTCATAAGCCTCGTGGAAGAAAGACAAAACCCCCCAAAAGAGGAGGGCAGGACGCAGGCCATACACATGGAAAGAAGAAAAAACATAAAGGAGGACACGAACATGGTGACGGAGGACAGCCCGAACCGGTTCGCCCAACTGTTCCCCCACGTCCTAAACCTAAACCAGTTGCTAAAACTCTTAAGCCCCCGACCAACCCTCCCATTCGCCCTGTTATTCCCGTGACGCCTCCAGTTATTGATGGAGCATCCATTTTGAAAGATGACGCTTGTGGAACAAGATTCGTTCTGCTCCGAATGGTGGGAGGAAGAAGAGCTAATGTAGCCGAGTGGCCCTGGATGGTCGGTATAGCAACAGCTAGGGAACCATCCAAAGTATTTTGTGGAGGATCTCTGATTGGTCGAGAGTGGGTGCTGACGGCTGCACATTGTTGGTTGCAGTATCCTTCCTTGGGACCCAAAGACTTTGTAGTACGAGTTTCGGATTTGAATATAGCTGGAAAAGACCGTGAGTACAATTTCGTTTAATTTTGATATCTGCTGGGATTTTGTCCTTATCATAGTTGCACAGTGAGGCCTTGACGTTACTTCATGTTATTGTGGCTGCTTTTGTTGTCAGTGATGGTGAACTTTGTCGTGCAATCAAGTCACACATATTCACAACTTTTTTTACACCCCCTTAGAGATAAACATATCGAATGTCAACTGTATGTACTAGCAGACCATTGTACTTGAAATGGTGATCCAAATGCACTCATAAGTTACTTATTTAATCTTAATTTCGATAAAGTTTTAGGCAACCGTAAACTGATTTTCTGTCGGTGGCACGTGACCATTATTGTGTGATTTACATAAAGGATTTTATTGGGATATTTCGATGGATGGGGAATCATGCAGTTTGCAGAATATAAAGCCAGTTGCTTATAGTCTCTTGAAACAGATAAAACGTCTTATGATCATACATTGTGTTTCACCGCTGTGGTAACTTTTCGGCTGGCAGACTTCTTTCCCTTCATATTAAACAAGAAATCAGGCTAAACAGTTAGTAACTTGTATTTCGACTGGTCAAGCCAGTCTTCCTCAGAGTACTGGCTTGACCAGTCGAAATATAAGTTACCAACAATTCTTCATACAATTTAGTGCTACTTTTCTGTTTAGCCTGATTTCTTGTTTAATGTTTAGTATTTTGAAAATCAGTCTATGTATCATCCTTTGATCCGGAACTGCGCTCAGCTTGGTACAGCCGTTTTGGATTCTCTTTTGCTAGCTTAAATTCTTTTCCTTCGCAATTTGTAACCGGCATCAGCTTTCAAAGACAGCGCTCTTATCCACTGGTATCCATGGTTCGGATGTAATGAATTCATAGTAAAAGTGGCACTGGCCAGATATTTATTTTAAAAGAGGCACGGAGGAAAAGGCGCTACAAGGTAAGGCCTTGGGTTGGAACGCATGAGAAGTTAATCGACTGAGTAGACAGACTTCCCAAAGTGAGAGCCAGTGGGAAAGAAAGGTATTGAAAAATTGAAAACTAGAAACAAAGACACCAGCAAAAAGGCACAGAAAACACAGCTACTGATGGCCCAAACTGGGGATGCGTGAAAATATAGGAAGTATTTTCAGTGGTGATACTTGGTAGTAAATATGTCTAACTAGTCTTTTTGCAGTGGCGATTTTATTGGGAGGCCGACTGGGCCGTGGCCCGAGGCTCCGTGTCTCCAAGGAGCCCCGCGCTTCAATGCTAAGAAAGCAGTATGTGTCTAACTGCTCATATTGATCTAGTGGAGGTAAATGAAAACTTGAAACTTTACCGACTAAAGGGGATAATACAGTGTTTCCGGAAATTCTGCACTACGATAACATTTGAAGTGCATTGTAATAATGACGTCATAGGGCCTCGCAAATATTTTCGGCCCAAGACCCCGTATCCTTTATAACCTCCACTGTTTAAGCGTGTGTTTTATTACTTGATCTTCATATGGAAGAACCTGTAAAACGTGACAACCAGACTACAGTTTGTAACGAAAAACATATTTTGTAGGATTCCACTGCACAACCTCAGCTACCCCATTATGCTGTCTTATGTCCGTACTGTACGTGATCAACTCGCAGATCTTAAACAAGACGTACTCGAAATCTGCTGAGGTACGCTTTACGAATCTTATTGTATACATGGCACACGTGCACTGATCTCTGAAAACACTGGATCGAGCATCTTCCGTCTCAAACCGAGGTCATTTGTTCAACACCAGTTTAATCCCCATCAAACAAGCTTATAAACGATATTACGTAACATTGAGGCCAGTCCTGCGCAATTTTAGCTTTCGGTGGGCTAGTATTCGTGGCCACGCTTTTTCGCCGTCGGAAACAATGGGCAGCTCGATCCCGTAGAGATCAGAGCCCACGCGCTGTAAGACGGTGTCGCATATCAGCTGTAACTTATATTCATTCCTTGTTTTCCCACAGTTGGTGAACAGATTATTCCAGTCAGAGCTATAGACAAACACAGGGGTTTCAACGTGTATAATTACAATAACGATATCTCTGTTATCCGACTTTCTAAGCAAGTGACGTACTCGCGTGTTGCAAGACCTGTGTGCCTACCAAAGCAGAATGAAGATAAGTTTCCTGAAGGAACTCAGTGTCGGGCAGGTGGATGGGGGCTTCTTCAGGAGGATGGAGTCGCAGCAGACTATCTGCAAGTTGCACAGGTGACGAAATGATTTATTGTTCAGACTAGAATTAAATGCTGATAGTGTTGAATGAAATCCAAGTCAGAAGTCTGTAATCGATTTTATATGCGTGTTTCATGAATGTCGAATTTGCCAGAAAATTTACGATCTCTCCAAAGTTAATATTGCAGACAGGAGGACACCAGAAAAGAGAGACAATAGGATAATTATCATCACACAATATTAATTTACTTTTATCAAACAATAGAATCAAGTATGCATCTTGACGGAGGGACTAGAGGTGCATGAAAATTTGCAATTTCTGTCAACGTCATAAGTGTATGACACAGTTACTCTTAAGCCTGATTTACACGCTACAATTTTGTCGGCCGATTTAGGGACGATTTAGCACGTGACCAACCCAAGATAAGTCGTACGTGTGCCACGACACGATTGACGATTTAGAGCACAAAATACTGCTTGAGATTTTATCTTGTCCAGAACCAGTAGGAGAAGCTGAAAAGGAGACGTTACTTGAGAATGGGAAATAAGCAATCACGTAACATTCTGGGGGCTGCATTCATCTGGATGGTATTATAGCCTTGCATGAGAAACTACATAGTCATTTCGCTGCTTTGTTTGTCATCAAAAACGTCGACTATGCTAAAATTGCTTATAAAACTCACGGCATTATTCTTTGATACGCCTACAGACTGTCCCTACAAGACGTTCCTAACAGTAATGTTGTTTCTGCTTTACAGAAAGTCATGCTTCCCATCGCGACTTCAAGGCGTACTTGTTAAAACTTTGAGGCACTACCACGACATCCAAAATCGGGAGTAAATCTGTTCAAGTGTCACAGATTTTCTAAAAATCGTCCCAATTCGTGCTGAGATCAACAACGGTGAAATCAGGTTCCTGAACAATAGACGTCCGTCATACCAACTGTGAGTCGGCCGACAAAATCGTAGCGTGTAAATAATCGTCCACTGAACCTCATGCTACAGGCTTCAGAAAAAGAACATGCCAAGTGAAGCTTAAGGGCTGTACACGCATGACGTACACTTATGGATATATCTTTAAAAAACAGGAATATTTATTTTACCTTTCTCGAGTAATAAGGCCGTATACAGGTATGGGGGCCATGGGGGAGGACACCGCCCCCACCTTTGTCAAAGTTTTCTTATGCATTTCAATGCGTGGATCTTCTTTATTTATGCGCGCTGCCACGCCTCAACAACAACTTTGAAAGTCGTTGTTATGGCCCTGACTAATGATGAACATGATAGAAATGACCAGTTTTACATACATGGCCCTTTAGATAATAATACTCTTATCATTTACAAAATAATCATGTGTTTTGGGGTCCAAAATTTTATTATGACCTTAAACGTTTGAAGCCTACCATATTTTACATATTCTAGTGCCACGTGACACGTTTAACCTACGTCCGATTTCGGAAAGTTAGTCATCGAAATATACTTGTGATATACGTTGATTTTGTTAGGAGGAGAAACATAGATACCGGATTATACCTGAACTGGTCGCTCCTTTACATAATTTTTTTTCCTGTTTTCATCAAGAATGAAGGAATTTTTACGTTAGTTTTATACATGGTAGTGGCCATGGTGCCAAAGTGACGTCAGAGTTTGTCTTCCGAAATTACAATTGACAAACTAACTTGAGAGCATACTTCCTTAAAATGCCACATACCATGGGATATAGAATTTTTTTTTTATATGAATCATAAAGAAATTTACTCATCGGATTGTGATAAATTGTGAACTAGTTTGCTCTTCCGTTATGCTAATGAGTTGTTTTTATGATAGCTGTTGGCGACGCTGCCGTGGACCCTATCGATTTCCCAGTTGCACCAGCTGCTGCAATGCCTAAAGTAAGTTTTGTAAAATTTAGCTTCCTGTGTTCGTAAATTGGTTTCTGTCAATTAATGTCATAAATATCTCTTTGGCTATTGTATTTCTATCTTTTTGTTTGAAGACGAGGATAGGGGAAGGAAACAAGATGCTTGATTTGCCGGCCAGTTGATCGTAGTGACCTGATATCTTATATTTCGAAGACATTTAGGGGTTGTTTGCCCCTCGCTTACCTTAGGACAAGTACTTAGAGAGCCAATGTTTATAGTCCCACTTTCTCCACGTTCTTCCTCTTTTTTACCTCAGCCGGAGCTGGATCCCATTTCTTTCATGGTTCTCTGAGGAGTTTAACAGCATGTTTGCTGAGGATTAGCAAGGTTTATCTAAATGGAGCACTTACATTTAAGTAAGAGCACTTGGCGACCACATACCCAACTAGAAACTGTGAGAGTATTTTACTGATGGGAAATCCTATGACTTGGAAGTATTTATGGCACGTGCAGTGTTTCAATGGGGTGTATGACATTTTTGTAGAGGAAACGCGGTGTTTGATGTGACGCATGATACAGAAATTTGTCAGTCATGATAAAAAGTCATGTCAAAGGATTTTAAATTGTAGGATCGGTATTGCTCAATAGAGCAATTCTAGTTGCTAGTTGGTTAATGGATGCCACTTGATATCATGGAAATTTCTGTAAAGGTAAAATAGGCAAAGATTTATCACGTATTGGTTTGATTTATGTTGATTTCGTTATGTGCACACGACATTTTTTCTTCGTAATGTGCTCTTTTGGTACATTTTGAACAGGTACTTGACCTAGCAGGCTTGAAAAAGGAAGACATAGCTATGTGGGAGATAAATGAAGCCTTCAGTGTAGTTGTATTAGCTAACATCAAGGTAAGGAGGGGATGGTCTTTTATCCTTTCAGTATTATACGTATTTGTTATTTTGTTCTGTAATGTTAATGATGTGTCTAAGCCAATCAGCCATTTGACGTAAGTGAAGCACTTTTAGTCGTGAACCTCGTTTTGCAGGACTACAAACTTTAATATTGGGCGTCCCAGTATCTATGTATGTATGTACTCCCAGGGACTCTTATAACAGCCCTTGACCACTGAGAGCTTAAAACAACACATGAATGTTATCTTCTTCCTTCTGGATATTTTAAAAGAAATTTATATTCAATGTGCTTGCATTGTTCGTGGACTTGAGCTAAATTTTTAATCTGTTCCGTATTCGTGGTCCATGGTACTATAAACGTTTCCTGCTCATATTTGTTTGTCCGCAGTGGAAGGTGTAATTTATAACTAGACCTTCGGGTTTTTCGGTTCGAGGTTATTGGAATAAACCTTCCTGTGGCGTATTCCAACAGGTACTCTGAAGGGGATGCGCCTAGAACTATTAGCAAACTATTAATACTCGCTCGTGTCGATTTGCAGAATTATGAAGACACTGCAGAACATGGTTATTTGTGGTACAAAATTTAAGAACAGTTGCACAAACGTCGGGTAAACTTGTGTCTTGAGACGGATTGCCCTGGGTGGCTAGATTTGACTGAAAGGTCTCCTTTGCTAAATTTGTAGCTTTCTATACCGTGAAAGCCAAGTAAAAGACTAATAAGGGTTCGCGTGGGCTATGATGGATTACGTATGACAGTAGGACGGGAATATTGCAATTTACATCAGGTCCGCATTGGTAAAACTGATCGGCCAACGATGGCTGCAGACATGCGGCAGAGCAAGTCATGATGATATTGGAACCATTTTTGTCTAACCCTGATATTCAACGTGGACGTATGTATGTTATGATTTTCGTTACACGTTCCTTTCTTAAAATATTGAATTTTTTCCACTTTCAATTTAGGAGCTAGATCTTGATGCAAGTAAAGTCAATGTTCATGGAGGCGCAGTTTCCCTCGGTCACCCTATAGGGTAAGTGTCGTGTTACCTTGATTTTATGATAAATTTTAGCTCAAGGACGCTACGCAGCCCTTTATGAAATTTTTAACTGACTTCAGTCATGTTAGATTAACTGGAATGAAAAGGGTTTAACATGACTATGCGTTCATGCTTTACTATTTATATTGCACTTACCAAAAAACCATTTTATAATATATAGCGCAGCGGTCTAGTCCGAAATTTGCCATGAAGATATAATACTGATGATACAGAAATACGCAGATTTGAACTGTCGTCACTTGTAGTTGGGGTTAGTCTTTAATGCGATATTTTGTTTACGGGCGTTTTGTGGTTGACTTATTGGCTTCCTCAAAAAAGAGGTATCTGACTTCATCACGTTGACAGTATATCCAGTTGATATAGAGAGAGTACCTGTTTCCTAGAAAGAGGTTGTAGCCCGGTTGACAAAGACGGCACACAGAAACGATTTCTCCGTTATTTGTACAAAAGGTGTTTTCGTAGTGTCATTCTAGTCGAGAGCGTTTTTGCCACATGTTATTAAATCTCAACTTGAAAACGTCTTAAAACACTGATGTCTATCGTTGTCTCTACTGTTAGGCAATTTATTAATGTTTCTGTTACATGCAGCCAGTGCTTCTGTCTAGTTGAGTCTGGAATGATGTGAACTCTGAACATGAAGGCAGAAATTGTGAATCCTCACCCATAGGGGTTTCAAATTATTCTTTGTATGTTATCATAGGGCATTGTGTTGGAATGGAGTTAATCTACATTGAGGCCCTGAAAACAGTCATATCATTTATGTATTTTGTTGTTTTTCTTCCTGTGGTCATTTATAGATAAACATGTTTGCTTTATAAACTCTTCTGTGTTTAGTCCATCACGGTCGAGCAAGTGCAATAGGAACTTATTTCGACCCGAAGAAAAATACAATATGTCAGACCATGCCAGCAAAATTGCTTAAGATCAGCCATTATGTTTGTACTATACCCTCCAGGTTATTTAATTACATGGAAAATGGGATTTTTCTTATTTACTAAAACTCGCAATATAACACACCCCCGCTGCTCGCGAAGCAGATTATTAAAAATATGTGGCCTTTTCTATCGCAGTTACCTTGCGGCTTTCGTAAGAGATGCAATGCGCAACATGCCTTCACTCGATGGCTTGAGAAATGACAAGAAGCTCTAGACAACAGGCATAATATATGGGCTGTTTTAGTGGATCTCTCTTAAGTATTTAACTGTATGAAACCTCACGTCTATGTTTTTAGTCGTAAATTCGTGGTACTGTTAAACAGCTTCTTAATAAACAGAAAACAGGGAGTCAAAATAAGTGGATCATTTAGTGCCTGCAAACCCCTCAAGATGGGATAAATCGCAAGATTCATTGAAAGGGCCCTCTGCTTTTCAATTTGTCAATAAATAAGATTGATATCCTCTCAAGACAATAATTTCTGCTATTATTCGGATGATACTACCATCTTTGCTAGTGGAAATTACATCTATGAATATACGTACTTCCTTTTAAGAGTTAAACTTAGATTGCTTAATTATGTGGTCTCTATCAGCCGTATTGTTTTTATGTTAGAATTGTTGTAAAAGCTCTTGAGATCAGCCAAATGCAAAACAAGTAGGTCTTTGGATCAGAAATGTGCCGTTATGATATTTTACTTCTTTCCAAATATAGATGCATTTGATACCTCTTCATTCAATTCTGTTATATTGTTGCAGGATGTCGGGTGCCAGAATAGTTGGACACATGGTTCATCAACTTTCTAAGGATCAGTTCGGAATGGCCAGTATCTGCAATGGCGGAGGAGGAGCTTCAGCCATGATTATCCAGAAACTCTAACAATTTTCGGCCATTTTTTAACCTCAAAATAGAATTTTGATATTGATTTTTAAGGAAGGATTATTTGTCCCCAGGAAGTCCACAATGGAGATGTATGGTGACGTGGAATTGCTGGATTTCACAGTCGTTATTACTCAAATTTGTATTTAATGAACTGGTTATGGGCCCGGCCAGTATTATCAAGTGGTATGAATGCATGTTTGCCTGAATCTGTGCATAGAGTGACAGTATTTATTGACGGAGGTAAAGTAAATGTAAGTGCAGATTGAACTCAATCAATATTTTGCTGCGTTCCAGGCTGTTTTCTGTTCTTGTTTACTGCTTTTTGACTAGGTTATTTATTGTCTTTTAACTTATCAATGCCGCCGAAGAGATATTGTTTCCTCTTGAATGGTCATGGAAATTCTCTTAGTTATAGGGAAGAAAGTAAAAGAAGTCTCTTTGTGTGTAGGGAGAGGATTTTTTCACTCCGAGCTTTATTTAGTACTAACTTTGAGCACAATCGAAATTTTAGAGAATATCATAACGTCTAGCACCATCGCTCTTGTTCAGGAACCTATGATTTTATGGCGTATTGCGCACGTCTTCTGTTTCATCAAAATACCACTATTACCCATTTTTGGTGGGGCTGTGGAGTCCTATATTTGTTGTCACCGTTCGTTGACATTTGCTATTGTCGTTTAACCGAAGACGCATAGAAATTGCTTAAAGTTGAGATGGACATACGTCATTTCATCACATACAGATGCAGCAACTACGATCATGATCAACATCATTACAAGTGGGTTCAAAAACACATTAAACATATGGAAGGGGACAACTGGCAATTAAAAGGGATATGTGTAACCGAATGCGAAAACATTGGCAGGGGAAGAGATGTGAGATATAAGTTTCACCAACCTTGTATGAAATACTAATTGTTTGAGCGCGAACTAAATTTTGATAAAGAATTTACTTTGAGAAAATAAAGGTCACTCGAAAAACCTGGTTCAAATGGGGGAGCGCTTTTTCGATTTACTATTGCATGCGTCTGCAATTGTATATCTCATTAGGGTGGATCGTGTAATGACTTAGGGACGACGGGAATCTGGGGCGGATCTAGCCCAAATCTGACAGTGGCTTGGAAGCGAGCGAATGACCGGGCATGGGTGTGCCCGTTGGCATTGTCTCCTGGTCCACGCCCATTAAGAGGAAAACTTGAGGAAAAGGCAGTTTAATCCGCAAGCGTATTGATCAACCTTACTTTCCTCTTGTATGACAGAAGATAACTAGGTTGAGCATCCTAATAGATCATGATAATGCAATACGCGCTCCGTATAACCACGGTCTCTCGCTGTTTACCAGGATAGTGTATGAAGAAACCAAACTGCACTGGCACCAAGGCCCTCACCTTTCAATAGGCAGATAGTTATCTAAAAATTTCGCAAATAATTTATAATTTCAGAGCACAAAAAGACAAATATCGTATAGCGAAGCTTGCTCCCCCAAAAAATCTGCCGAGCGAAAAGGTGAATTCCTGTTAACTTGCACCCAAAAATCAGATATTTGCCCCGATGAGAAAGTTTGACACCACAACACCACCAAACACACACACACACACGCACAAAAACAAAAAACCAACGATGTTCTGGCTACGTGTTTGCAGCGTTGTTGTAATTGAAAGTGATTGACGAAATGATTTGATCTTAAAAACAAAACCAATGAAGAAGTGTGAATTAGCCTTCCCTGACTCAGGAGTAGGGAACATTCCTATCAATACCTATAGTGTAATGCTGAAATAATCGAGTTTTGTCCCAACAGTTTGTCGGCTTGATCCAACTTTGTAGGAAATATGATTCCCTGATTTCAAACATCAGACGCTCAACGCTGTCCATATTTACCCTTTCCAATCGCTGTAACAAAGTAAATCTCTTTGTTACTTTGCGAAGAGCAATTGTGATCCAGGGATTGATCGGAAGATAAAAAGATCTGCAAAGATCGTTATTTGGGTTTGAAATCCCAATGGTGCATTCGCGAATACATTTCGAAATGTCGTCATCGCCTCTGTTGTTTATGCCTCTCGCTCCATCTATTGTCTTGCAGCAACGTTTTAAGAATCCAAGGGCCACTTACTCAGTTTAACTTTGCCATGGTTGATGAATGATGACTCAAAAGGAGTGATGTAGTGGTTCTTTTCTTCAACTACCGAATTCTACTTGGAAAACTAAACTGCAGGAACATTCACCGCTTCTTCAACCGCTATGATGATGTCCATGTTGATTGCAGGAGCTATCTTGAGTCTGAAATAACTGGTTCATGTCCTGCCATCTGTGCTACAGATCCAAATGCTGTAATTGGCTCAAATCTTTTATTCAAATTGTGATAATCTTAAAAGTAGCACGCGCTAAAACTTAGTGGCGTAGTTAACGATTATCATTGATTCAGAGACAATTTTTGAATTTCTTTGGTTGCCAACAGTGTCTTGCGGGGAAGAGAGAAAGACGCTTAGGCAAGGAGTTAATTTCCACTAGAACTAGAAAAGGCGGCAGAATAAACGAAAGGGGGCGTGGCCAGTGTTTCCGATGTTGAAAGTGAAGCCATTATGCCAGGGAATGCGAGACAAGAAACCAATGTCATATTGATTCTCATCAAGTAAGATCACCACCTACTTTTAGTCAACAGAGGGGTTACAGAAGAGGCAATGCACAAAGTAATAGACACAATAGAGGTCACGGTCATAGTCAGTGGACACCGAGTGAAAGACCCGTTCAAGGGGGGGGGGGGTAGGGGAGGGTAGCTATGCCTAAGTCAAGAAGGAAAGTCTGATGAAAGTGATAACTTGCCTTCTGGATTTCAAAGTTTTTTCCAACTGAATTCCATGACACAGCATATGAGACAAGTATATGTCGCAGAGAGGATGATGAGAACACTCACGGAAATGGCCCGTTCACTGATGAAACATCCTAAGTGCCCAAATGCTCTGTGGGGTGAAGCTTAAATACAGCAGCATTTATACATAACAGAACTGAAAGAGGAAGTTTAAATTTTAAGACTCCCTTTGAGGTTTGGTACAAGGAAAAGCCTTACGTAGCTTTTTTGAAGATCTTTGGTTGTGCTGCATATTGTAAGGTTGCTGATGATGAGAGAAGAAAATTTGACTTAAAAACCACAAAACGTATGTTTGTAAGCTAGAACAATTAATCAGAAGGTTATCGTTTGATAGATATGAGAAAACAAGAAAGGTCTTCATTGCAAGAAATGTTATGTTTTACGAGCTGAATTATGACTTTTCAGATCAGTTGGAAGACAGTGGTAATGTAGAAGCACTAGAGTTAGTTATTGGTTGTAAAGAGCAAGAGGATAAAGATGAGAAGAGTGAATTACTTAGGAAGTCTGTAAGAGAGAGAGAAAGCGTCCAGAATGGATGGAGTCTGGGGAGTATGTGTCGGAGTTTCTGGGGAGTCTGTGGAAGTTGACACGTCTACTGAGAGTGCACGTACGGCTTCGAAGACAGTTATTGAACCCCAACCTGTGAGAGAGTCCCATGCAGGACCAGATAGAAACAAGTGGTGGAAGTCGTTGCAAGCTTAGATGAATTCACTAATAGAAAATAATACGTGAGTGTTGGTGCCAACACCTAAAGGCAAAAATGTAGTGTCTAACAAATGGGATTTGAAAGTTAAATGGTAAAGGATGGTAAAGAAAATGGTTGATAGGTTTAGGGCAAGACCTGGTGCAAGGGGATTAAGTGAAGTACCAGGAATTGACTATGACGAAATATTATCCCCTGTTGTTAGATATAATTCTATTAGAGCTATTTCAGCCTTGGCTATTCAGAAGAACATGTTTCTTCATCAAATGGATGTTAACACCTTAATGGATACCTTGATGAAGATATTTACGTGGATCAGCTAGAGGGGTTCATCAGAGCAGGTGAAGAACATTTATTTTGTCGTTTGAAGAAGTCCCAGTATGGACTTAAGCAAGCACCAAGGTGTTGGAATCGTGAACTAAAGAAATCTTTGAAAGAAATTGGTTTTGTAGAGAATGGAGAAGATGCATGTGTATTTGTTAGAGTGAGAGATGGTAAGTTAACAATATTGGCTGTGTATGTTGATGACCTCTTAATTGCTGCTGAGGATGAAGGGGATTTCAAGGATATAAAATGTACGCCTACTGAGAGATTCAAGATGAAAGATATTGACCCATTACAGTATCTCCTAGGCATTAGAATTGACCAGCAAAACGGAAAAATACTGTTACGTCAACAGCAATACGTAAAGACCATGTTACAAAATTTGGCCTTGAGCAAGCAAACTCAGTTTTGACTCCCATGGACAAGCACGTTGAATCAGTTAAAAATAATGGAGTCAGCAAGCCCAGAGACCAAACCTTGTATAAGTCGATTGTTGGAAGTTTTCTTTATATGTCTATTGCTACAAGACCAGATATAGCCTATACAGTAAATCAAATGGCAAAATACAGTCACGAGCCCAGTGAGGCATACCTCATAACATGTCGATATCAAATTGTGCAATGTCCCAGAAGCTATTGAAGAAGGCAAGGTTTACATTCATTATTGTCCCACTAGCGATATGGTCGCAGATATACTCACAAAGCCACTTCCAAGTCAAAACTTTGTGAAACATCGTACAGGACTGGGTGTTCTTAAAGTAATCGATGTCAAGAAATTATAGTTTTGGACGCTGCAAATCAAACTTTAATAGGAGGCAAATTTTTCATTATTTGACCTTCATCAAAGTTATTCTGTGTTTATCAGGGGAAATTTGCTTGTTTGAGTTTTCCTCTGTATCTGATCTCCCTGTATTCAAAAAATAGATAAAAAGAACCCTCAGTGTATTAAGTAAAGTAACAGCCTAGCGGTAGTGTTGTTATAATTACGTTTTAGGCTGTAACTTTCAGTGTCAGCCTTGATAGGTCTTAGTCCAGTGTTTCTCGAATGGTCATCAAATAGTAACTTCTTTCTTTTGTTATGCAAATGTGTGATGACCGCCGTTCTGGCGTGTTCTCAGAGTTGTTGTAGGTCGTAGATCGATGTAAAATAGTTTATATAAAAGCCAAGCTAACCTGGCTTCCACGTTTGCGTCTTCTTCTGTATTCTGCTTTGGCTGACGCACCAGTCAAGTATTGAATGTTAAATTACTCACAAATACTCACTAACCAACAGATCAATTACCAAAAACAATGGAACTTGTTTTTTTTAAATTTCTATGGAATTTTTCATCAAAGTATTTTTTTAACTTTTACTCCTGCCCAGCAGGACAAGCAGGACCTCTAGCTACGCCACTTATACCTCCAGACCACTAAAACATTTCTAATAACAACAGTTGTATGATACAACACTTGTTGTTAGCAATGTTTTAGTGGCCTGGAGGTACAACCTGCTGAAATCACGACCAGGTAGACTTGTGGTTATCATGATAGCTCAAAAGGCAGTGACTTCAGTATTAAAACTGAGCTACCCAAAAGACCAACTTACGTGTATGATGATGAGCTGTTGCGTATGAAAACTGTATGCAAGTTACACTTATCTAAGCTGTGGTTATAGTTGTCAATAGGAAACACTTTTAAAAAATTCAACCGACACACGTTTTTATACAGTTTTACTTTTACCTACTTTGAATATTACAGTATCTACAGAGTTAAATTGTCGATACAACGTGGCTCACTACTAAAAGATAGTGTTATGTCGAACAATTTAATTTCACTTTGATGCAGATAAAAAGATGGTTCCAAAGATTTGCCACACCCTGCCCTCTGCAGATGCACATATGATGGGCATGACTTAAGTTTCCAGGCTGGCTGTACCATTGAGGTGAGCACTCAAGTGAGTTTCTCGTAAATCCCTCACGTTAGGTCCTCTCTTAACTGCCTAGATCCCTGACTTGTGTGGGGAAATGAAGTCTAGGGTCACCTAAGTGCTTGTTTTCCCTCTATTTAATACTTTGGAGTTAGCACCAATGGTTAAAAATTATGATCTTGCTAGTAGATCAAGTAGCTTAAAGCAGGTTTAAGAAAAGGAAAGTCTAGTTTTGAATTCTACGACGATTTGATTTGAGGATTATACTAATTTTAAGCTGTTCCTAGTGTCGCATGCACTTTGCGCAGGGCCGAATCTGGGCCGAAATTGAGGTCGGTCACCGAGTTTGGGCGTCTAAAAGATTGGGCAGTTTGGGCGTCGC
>JAAAKL020006324.1:0-18139 GCA_010016065.2 Carybdea cf. marsupialis auct. non (Linnaeus, 1758)
CCCCACCCCCGCATTGCAACCGGATGTGGATTTGTAACGATTATCGTTCGCTGCAAAAAGTTTGGAATCGATTTGACTTAGTTTTGCACCACCACCAAAACTGAATGCAACGTGTGTGTGACATTTTTTAGTAATAGTGAGAATATCACTTTTGCGTTTCGTTTTCGCGTTCGCTGTTCTTGTAATTAGAAAACAAATTATTTTCGCTTACATTACATACCCTCTTGCGGTTATTTGTTTACTTTGTGAATGGTGGAAACATTTTTGGTATCAAAACCATAATTCTTATCAGAAATTGCGATTGTATGGGACGAATGTTGATGGTAGTCTCGATATTGATTGACATAAGATTGTGCTGATGAGTGTGCTATGTGTCCTGTTGGCATGAGATGTGTGCTGATGAGTGTGCTATGTGTGCTGTTGGCATGAGATGTGTGCTGATAAGTGTGCTGTGTGTACTGTTGGCATGAGATGTGTGCTGATGAGAACTCCATAATAAAAGTTCAGAGCAGATTTGGAATGAAGAGTCAATAGTCATTTTTAGTGAAATTAAGATGCCTCTTTTTGTTTGATGACAACAAGCTTTGTCTTCAATCAGTGGTATTGATCTGCAATAAATCAGCGGAAAATTTATATTCCTTTCTAAGAGGTTTTCTATCACTTTTAATTGTTTTTTTTTAACAATTGATTTAAAGGATACTGACCAGAGTAGAATCAATGCAAACTAACTCGAGACTACAGATTTCCTGATTGTCTACTGACTAAGGTTTAAGTATCAAATTTTCTGAAACTTAGAACTCAGTTTTCTCCACCCAATGATCAATAAACATTTCAGATTAAAAGCAATGGATCCAGTGTTTGTTTATAATTTTCATTGGCAACCAAAGAATTGTGTCTTTCAATCATTTGTCCGCTAACTGAAAATAATCTTTTGTCCAAAAGTTTACTGTTGGTACTACCTTCTAAACACAAAGGCTAGTGAGTTTATGCAATTAATATCATATCCTTCAATGTACCCCGTGTGGCACCTATGGGAGTATTCCTTCTTTTACTAAAATGGCAGGCTATGACAGGGTTCTTTGCGCATGCTGATCAAAATCTTGCCATAAAACTCTTAAACTCGATTTTGAATAAGTACTAGAGAAATAGAAAAGTATGTGACTAACGCATGCGCGGTGTGCGGTCTAGGTGGCCCCCGTTGATAACATGGTCTATTTCTCTAGTCGCCGTATTAGCTTCCAAAACTCCACCGGAAGACATTGCCATGCAACTTTGCGCCGTCTGACTTGACCGTGAAAGGACTGCCATCCATTCCATCGTGCTGTCCACAGCCCATTGAAAGTTACCAAGTCTTTTTGAGAAAGACAGGATTTGAAATGATAAGTTTGAATAGATACTGAATAGATCATAAACTTTATTTCCATATCAAAATTTTGTGTCTGCTTTAGTTCATGATTCCAAGATGTAATTTTTAAGCGCTATATACTTTTTCTTTCTTGTGAATAAAAAACTCAGATTATCAGGTTGGCATGTATCTAAATAATCCCTGTCTAATCTAGATGACATGTATATCATTGATTTTCCATGAAAACTTCCATAAAAATAATCATATTCCTAAAATTCTCATCCATTACTCATAATACAATCTCGTCTTTTTTAAAAAAGAAGCTTTTTATTTTGGCAATCAAAGGTTGTTTTTAAAAAATACAAAATACGCCGACCTTTGGCATATGGTCTAATTTTAAATGAAGGGGGGAAATGTGTCTTAGAATATTAGGATATTGTACAATTTTAACATCCTGTGATATGAGTTACATTTTCCTCTTATGCAGCGAGTTAAATTTATACTTGAATCAACATAACATATTTTTGATAATAACAATTGTTTCTTCAAGTCAGCTATACTTGTTTTCATTTAATTCCTCTAAGATTATAGTTATGTTATTAGTTGCATTCTGAGTCAAACTGCTAGCTCGATTATCTATTATGAACCTGTAAGGTTGGGTAAACATATCGTGGCAAAGATTAGTTCAGGAAGAGGCAAGGCGATCGATAGGCGGCAAAGTCTTAAAAATTTTCCAAGGGTAGTATTTAAAGAAAAACGTTCAGTAAGACTTGATTTTGAGGCTTACATCATGTCTCCATTTATAGCTCCCTTTCTTCAGACGTGAAAGACTACCAGAATGCGACGTGTTGAGGAGTTTGAGGAAATATGCAGTCAAGACACATGTTGCAATCAAAGTTCTTTCAGAGGGGGAATCTTCTAAGAGGAGGAAGAGTGCTATTAAGGTATCTGCACGGAGAACTGTAGTTAGATACCGGGGAACACTTTTAGTACCGCTAGCATGGTTCGTCGCAAATTAGGACTGTTTCGTATCCCCTCACAATGGTTGTATGGGGGAACTCCAAGACTAAATGATCTGCATCTTGGGTATGGTGTCCACACCGAGGGCACTCTTCTCTTGCAGATATTCCCAATCTTGCCAGGTTATGCATTGTTCGGCAATTTGTTGCTAAAATTCTGTTAGAGAACGCCCACTTCCATCTGGAGGCAGTCGATTACCATTTTCTGGGTTACTTTTTGCCACGTCTCCCTCCTGTGATCGTCTGCATTGTGAGTTAAGTGACGTGGGAAGAGTATATTGATATTGAGGTTCACTTTGACTTAGTTTGTAGACCAAGCACCACTGACGCGTGTGGTCCCGGGCTCTATTTCCGGTGGCGACAAATTTTCTATTTCTAGAGTTCTAAACTTTCCAGTGTCTTTTGAAATCTTGATAACAACAATTTGAAGTGAAATAAAACATAAAGGCAATTGATAAAGGAAATTGAAATGGGAGAGAAAATTAAGTAAAGACAGCAAGATATACAGATGTTAGAGTAATGGACTAATACATAATGGCTGAAATTCCAGTGAAATGCTTTGATGACGAAACTTGCCCCAGGAATAGTCTAATTTCAAAAATACAGATTTATATTATCAATGTTTTGATTAATTTACGTGACTGGATAGCCAATGAAAGAATCATACTGTGCCTAGAGGTACCATTGTCAATAAAGTAATTGCGAATTATTGACATATATCTTACTTGCCATGCACATTGAAGCTTGTGGTGGGTAGTAATTGTCGAGCACGTGTACGAGACTTTGAAGAATAGGATCACGTTTACTGACGAATAAAAACCACACGATCAAGGAATAACGGAATCAGGGAAAACACAGGATGAGAACAACAGAATAAGGGATTATAAGAGAGAATACATTATACTTGGTGTGACATGTATTTATTAGGAGTAAATGTACGAGTAAATAGCTTTAGGAGTACTTGGAATTGTTTTGTGTATCTGAAATTATTAGGAGGTTTCGCACATATGGAAGGAATACCTAACTGTCATCGTTGTCATTACTGCTTCATTTCGATTTGGTTCGATTTATCAAGAGACCGTCCGTGGCGCCAGGCAGGGTATATGGTCTTTGAGAGTTCTATCCCCGTGTTTCTTTCGGGCACCGCCCTTGCCTTCCTCAAGTGGAGGAAGCATGGTGTAAAAACCACATATAGTTCACGTGATAATTCTAGTTTTTGTATGGTGTGGATATCAGAACAGGAGAATTTCAAGTTGATAGGTGGCATTTTTGTGATACAATTATGCATGATTCTATAGACCTTGGCTATAAATAAAAAATAACATTATAAGAAAAATTACGCCTCTGACGTAGTCTCTGTTTAATTATACATAGGAAGTATTTTTATAAATATTTAGGTTAAGACCGCCTTTATCATAAGTACTTATAAATTGTATAAACCTCTTCCTCTTCTACAGGAAAATATTAACAACAAAGATTTATTTTGCTATGAACGTCCAGGAATAGACCAACCTACGAGATAAGGGCGAAGGACTTCTTGGTTTTCCTCATAAAAGACTGGTATACTACACTATCCCCCCCCCCCCCTACACAATTTTCCTTATACATGCTGATACCCTCTGGTTTGGCACCTGAACAAAATTCAAAAGATATCATAACCCTTTGTCGAACATCTTTCCTAAATATACAGTCCCAGACAAATTTTAAACAATTCTCAATAACCGTTTGAGTGTCTTCAATTGCCCCCCTCCCCCCTCCAAAACGCACACTATTATGTAACCCGGCCCAACGAGACAAAATATGCTCAAACAACTACACCTCTAATCATAGATTCGAAAGTCTTTCTATTGAAGTTCTTGTAGATCGCTAATTGTTATAGCAGAGATTATGGAAAATTAAGTACTAAAATCTCTGGTTATAGGAAGTATGACGCTCAGCAACGACCTGTCCCTTGACGAAACCCAGGGATTCTAAACATTTTTTAGCCTCTAGTACGAGCTACAGAATGGATTTCGTACTGAATGTAGTGAAAACATTACACTTTAAATCACTCTACTATAACAAGAAATGATGCAAAACAGGTTCAAATTTTCCGGTATTTGACTGAAACCTTTACACAACCTTGATTTTTTTTTCGAAGATCTTTTGATGAATGATGTAACAACTTGAATTTCGAGAATGCCGAGAAACTCTCAGATAAGAGTTTAAGGTCGCCTGTCATAAGTACTCTTTGAAGATATCTTTTTTCTCCATTTAAGTCTTCTTGTCCCTGATTTAGGGGGTTAACTATTGACTACGTAGATGGTACTTTTTACTGGAGCATAGAGGACTTTAGGACATGATACCCTTCCTGACATCACCAATGGTCCTTCCTGGATTTCAACCCCGACCCTCTTGAATTGAAGGCAAGGAGATTATCCATTAGACTACGTCAGCTCTATTTTAACCGTTTGCCTGAATGCATGCTTCTAGTGCTATGTGCAGAGCAAATATGTGCTATTATCGTAATTAAGTCGGACATCTGCTTAATATATAGGACTCATTACAGGTATGCAAATGGCATCCAATCGGTATCGAGATATAATCTGATTTAATACGATTAATGTCGAGCCAGAGTGAAGTAACAATATGTAACCTCGGATAAATTGGATACGATTCAATGGCCTTTTCTTTGGAGACGGATGGATAAGATGCAAAGGTTTTTGTGTGACCTTCACATTTCATTCTCTGTATGATACTAACCATACTGATGAGTAATATGGTAAGACAAACGTGCCAGCATTTAAAGTAGCAGGTATCTTCTTCACTTTACTAACTCGCTGCAGTCGATATATCACCCAAAAGTCGTGATAGGCGGACATCCTATGAGCTATCGGTGTATCTCCATGCATGTGACATTTTTAAACGTTTTACATGGAAGCCATCTATATGAAACAGGAATAGCCGTACTCTTTCAGATTATAACTTCTAGTATTACGTTAAGGTAGATGTTATGAAAGGCTTCTAGTATTACGTTAAGGTAGATGTTACAAAAGGCTTCAAGTATTACGTTAAAGTAGATGTTATGAAAGGCTTCTAGTATTACGTTAAGGTAGATGTTACAAAATGCTTCTAGTATTACGTTAAGGTAGATGTTACAAAATGCTTCTAGTATTACGTTAAGGTAGATGTTGTAAAATGCTTCTAGTGTTACGTTAAGGTAGATGTTACAAAATGCTTCTAGTATTACGTTAAGGTAGATGTTACAAAATGCTTCAAGTATTACGTTAAGGTAGATGTTATAAAATGCTTCTAGTATTACGTTAAGGTAGATGTTACAAAATGCTTCAAGTATTACGTTAAGGTAGATGTTACAAAATGCTTCTAGTATTACGTTAAGGTAGATGTTATGAAAGTCTTCTAGTATTACATTAAGGTAGATGTCATGAAAGGCTTCAAGTATTACTTTAAAGTAGATGTCTCAAGCCGAGAGTGCTCAACCTAACGTAAGCTAGGGAGCGAAATACTTGTATGTATGTATGTATGTATGTATGTATGTATGTATGTATGTATGTATGTATGTAGTGTATGTATCGTTCTATCCATGCTCTGTGAAAACCTTAGAGTAAATGTCCGATATTCTGTCTGGTTTTTTCCTGGGAATCTGCTTGCCCATAACGTATTATAATTTTGAGAATAGTGGATTTGAAAAGTGTAAGTTTGGATAGACATTCCGTTGGTGACACTTTTCCCTATTTCTCAAGTATCTATTTAGTGTATTATTTTGATTGTATTGGATGTACATTGCTACACCACTGGTTCTAGATCATTTGCTCCAGCATCTTCAATGATTTGGTTTACCTTTTCCCTCGTTCTATAGTATCGAATGTCAGTACGAAAGCGCAAGCCATCTCGAAGTTGTATTCGAGCCAAAGGTTTTAGCGCCAGGAGAATCTGCGGAAGTACATTTTATATTTTATCCAAGAGAATTGAAGAAATACGCTGAGAAGATTGCATTTGAAATAAATGGCTTGTCGAAAATGTTTGTCGACATTCTAGGCGAGGGAACAGAAATGAAGGTATGTATTTATGCTATGGCAACAAACAAGGTTTTCTAGTTTTATTTAGCAATGTCTCGGATTGTAGGGGACACACCTGGAAAACTTGTTTCTGGTCCAGAACGTAAAGTTAGCACATAATAGCGACTCTAACATAAAAGCCTGTTTGTATGACACTCCTCGGGGTGCAAATTCGTCAGAATAGAACAAAACTGTGATAGTTTTGACTTTACGGTGGAGTCAATGGCATCTTCGGGATAGCCATTAGAAAGAAAAATTGAATTTTATGACTAAGATTCTGACTTTGGTTTATCTTTTGACTAGATCTTGACAGCACGCTTTTGGAGAAAGTAACTGTTGCTTTGCATGTTTTGTGGTAGAAAGACGTAATGGAGGTTTAGTGGCCGGAAAATGTAAATGTTTCTATACATATTGGTCATGAATTTGGTGCCTGTTTCTTTACCAAAACATAAAGGAACTGCCGCAGTTATATATCTTCCTGCTTGTTTACCACGTTCTTTTGTTGGAACATCTTATTGTCGAAGTTGAATTCAACATAACTTGTCGCAACTTCCATCAATTTAGTCACCACCTCCTCAGGGAACGGTGAAGCTATGATGCCATTCCAATAAAATGCCTCGGCACATATCTAAAGTGTCTTATCTAAAGGAACTTCTGTAGACAAGTTACTGATGTTGAAGGAGCACCAAAAAGTATCCGGAGAACAAAATTATGATTTGTGTGAAGTTAGCAAAAGTAAAGGAGTACTTAATACAATTTGTGTTAATAAAGATTGAATACCGGTTGTAAATGTTTTACAAGGCACTTGGTTTTATTGCCAGGGGCCAATAATAGAGAGAATTGGTCGTGAAGGCAGACCTTTGTTGTGAATTTTGTTGAGGCCGTACATCCGTGGACGATGTGATCCAGAGGATCTTATCCTATCGTAAACGTGACGTCGTAACGCTTATTTAACTCTATCTACTAAACGTTTTTGATATGCTGCTCAATTTGGGATATGTTGTCACTCTTTTCGATACTACCTAGTTTGTGAAGTGTGCTTGTATCTTGTAGTTTGTTATCCATTTTCTGGGTGTAATCTTTTCACCTGACCATTAATCTGGTTTTGTTATACTGATCTTTCTATTACCTGCAATAAGGTAAGTCTTGCTGGAAAGCCACGATTGTGGAGATTGTAGACGGATAATTGCGTCTGTATCATAAGTAAAGCTTGGTTCATCGCTCAACTTGCTCTTCTGGAATCAGTCAAATTAAAAGCACGAAAATCGCTGTATTTACAGGAAGAATTTGTCTTTTAATATAACCTTTTTGGTTCATCACGTAGTTCTACGTGCGCTAGCTGATCGAAAGACACAACAGTAATCAGGTAGTCTAATTTCTGATTGGCTATTTTAAAAAGGCCCAGCCTTATGTTAGTTCATTCCTCCATTTTCAAGTTTATTGCATTCCAACGATTTTGCTGCTTTTTTCCTGTCATAAATTGCAACGAAACGCTCTGCCTCCATATTGACACTCTGATAATCTGTAATGTTGTACTTGCTTGGAAGTTTCTTGAGAAAGCTTTAGGAAGGCAGTTAGTATTTACCAAAGGACAGTATATAGTGCGAATTCAAGACCAGACGGTAAACTCGCCACGTATCCAAGAGCTCGAAAACATGATATCCTTGATAGACTTTGTTCACCAGATACAGTTGTTTTATTAGGTTACAATTTCTTTATTAATGTTTTTACAAATACATTGTTTAGATTTATAATCTAATCTTAATAAATAACACTATATGTAGGTATTGTATGCAGTTTTTGTTTAAATATTTATTTTTTTTATTATCGACCGGATGAAAGGTTAGAGACGGAAGTAAAGAGCCCACTCTCTGGAATGTTATCTAATGAGATTTACTTCGTTTCGATTTGCTACTAGATCCACGTTTTAGATCCTTCAGATAAGAAAGTCAACCTCGGTGCTGTTCGAGTCCTTGAAACGTGCGAGCGTGAGGTGAAAGTCATCAACAAAAGCTTGACAAGCATAACGTTTTCAGTTACCACAACACCGTCAGTTCCTATTCTTCAACAGCAAAGTGTGCTTTCCGTTATGCCCAACACCAAAGTAGAACTTAAGCCAAAGGAAGTGTGCCCTGTTCGTGTTAAATTTACACCGACTTGCAGGATTGCTACGTTTTCAGAGGAAGTAAGCAATGCTTTCGTTTTACATTGTCTACATTTAAAGTTATCAACAATTTTAGTTGCAGTGAGTCTTTCTATGTTACCTTGCATCTTATCAGTCCACACAAGAAAGTCCATGGTATCCAGATGTTACTTTGTAAGAGATATTATATATATGAATAAATTATCGTTTTAGCTGTTTTGTCTTTCAATAAAGTTTTCCTCTTTACATTATGTTGCTTTTATGTTCCAATTTGGTAGAAATATCTGATAGTTTTGGGGAGCATTTTGAATCTACCGTAGGTTTTTATGGTTCTTAAACACGATTCCATGCATACTTTTGTGGTACTTTTCGTGTTTTCCTTTCCTTTTCTCCGTATTTTCTGTTGGTTCATCTCCACATTCTCTTACACGGTGTAATTTGAATGATTCATTTTCTCGTCGTTCTTTTCCTTTGTCCGTTTGAAGTGGTTGTGAAAAGAGAGATTCTGAAATAATAAGTTAAAATTTTCAAAAAAATTTTCAACTATCTTTTTAAAAATAAATTTAAAAAGATAGTAGAAGCATATGTCACCATCGGGATGTAGCGACTATTGAAATATCGTATACTAATCAGCGGAATAGAAAATCGGTATTCCGATTAGAGAAATACGGTATGTTATATGCGGAGTTCACCTACCTCAGTTGTCAGGGGGCACGCCACGAATGCGTCGATCACGGATCTCGTTCATAAAATAACTTTCGATCTCTTGTATATTTTAACGTTTTTGTAGAGTTCCGTTTCCCAATATTGTTCTGTAAGTCCAAACCATCGCCTTACAGAGTTGTTTAACTTGTTTTGAAGTAGAATGTTAATATTCAATGAAACCATCGGCACCTTTTCTGTATCAACATTCTTACGTCTCTTTTTTGTTATGCTATTGTATTGTAAAAACTTACGTGTGTTTATCAAATTTTGGATTAATTCTTTGCCATTAAGGTCTTCCTGCGCTCTCTTTGCTGGGTTTTATATTCATTATTAGATTAAGATTTCCACCTGGATATTCAATTGCGGATATGGTAAAGTTATAACAATTTATAACTTCTTCAACTTAAAGTATCTTTTTTGTGAGCTGTGTTGCTTTGTTGTTGCTTTTTTTTTGTTTTCCGGTAATCAAGTCAGAGAAAGCATTCCCTCCATGAAATGGTCAGGCTCACCCGTCGGTCTGTAATCAGCTCTGTCATTCTAATGAACATAAGCATGATGCAGAATCGGTAAACGTTTTCATTAACTTATTTCGACCCCTAGGTTTCTTTGGAATGCGCGGGAATGTCGCTTCCCCTCTTTATAATTACTGGCTCTTGTCATGCCATGGAGATCTACTTAGACTCGGATTCGGTGCCATTTGGAAGCGTCACCCTGGGAAGCAGTAGTATGCGCGCACTGATAATGCACAACACGGGAGATATTGGCGCTGGCTTTTGTTGGAACGCTGATAAGTTCAGACCAGCCTTCTCCATTACCCCTATCAAAGGCTACTTATCGCCAGGCATGGAAGTGGCATTTACTATTACCTTCACACCGGACAGAGTTTGCCAGGACATTCGTTATGGTGTAAGTCATATTACCATTTAAACTTACGATAGTCGTGTTACACATGTGTTAACATTACTCCATTATAACGGTCATAACTTTTCAATGGAGTCAATATTATTACACTAAATACGTTGAAGTTTTCCACGCGGCCCTGGCAAATCAATTACATAGAAGGAAAACACTCAGAACATTACTTGCATATACCCTCATTTTAGAGGGTACACTTAGAGGGTACTTGCATATACCCTCATTTTAGAAGGTATACTTAGAGGGTACTTGCATATACCCTCATTTTAGAGGGTATAGGGAGAGGGTGCTTGCATATACCCTCATTTTAGAAGGTATACTTAAAGGGTACTTGCATATACCCTCATTTTAGAAAGTATACTTCGAGGGTACTTGCATATACCCTCATTTCATATCCAAGGATATACTGTTTGGATACAAGATCCCTACACGACAGGATATATATTACCTGTTTTGTAAGAAAATTTTGAGTAAAACTAACTTGCATAAGCTTTCATGCAAAAGTATGTAACTCATCATGTATCACCCATGTATCCTAAAACTGGAAACCATTTTGCTTTGAGTGCAGTTACATGCTGGCCGTACTAGTAGCTCAGGGCATCACTTTATCTTTTTATACAACGTTATTGTTTTACAATGTTATAATTGCGTCATAAATCAAATTCTTTACGCGTGAATTTATTCGTAAGTGTGACTAGCATCTGAAATACCTGTATATTTTCCCTATTCTACTTCAAATGTCTAATTGATTGTGTTTATTTCTCTTTTCAAAATTTTTTGCATACAGGATCTCCGATGTGCTATTGAAGGTGGTAAACCTTTGAAACTTACCCTTACTGGTAGCTGCATACCGCAGATGGCTCTTAAAGAGGTAACTGTGCCAACATTCATATTTGTCTCAAATATAGAGATTTATTTCCTTGAACAAAGAAACTGCTGTAGAATGTAGCGCAATGAATTTTCATTTGCTACCTTGATTATTTCTGATGGCTCCAGTAAGGCTTCTTCGTCACGAAAAGCTTGAACTGTCTCGGTAATACAAAAACAGAGGTAATAATGGAAAAGCACTTATCTGACCGTACTCAATACCGAGAAGTACATCAATGCATTGTTACTGTAGATGACTTTCTCGTGCAATGACGAGGGTTAAGCAAATCTTCTCGTTTGAATTTTTACTCATTAATGCAATATCGTGCGAGGTGTGTAGACTTACTGAAGGTCGTAGCAAAGTGTTTGAAGGTGTTTGAGATCTTCTCGTCTTGTGGCAGACATACCTTAACTAATGTGCAGCCTTAACTATAAATATAACTATAACTATAAATGTTTTTAATGTATGCCTGTCATCCCTCGTACCCTCTCTTTGTGATATGCTCGTTCCCAGCTCTTTTCCGCTAGGTTTCAACGACAGCATATGTTCGTTGGAATTTGCCATGTTTCAGTTCGCGGTTTAACAACCGTATCATACATACCTGGTTCAATATTTAATGATGCACACCCAACAGCTCAGAAACTAGCGCTGAAGATCAATAATTTACAAGATACGGTACTTGTGTTAAATATATCTTAAAATTTTCTAACAAATACTTGCTGTTAAAAGTAGGGATGGATCTAGAGTCGAGTATGGAAGGGTCTTACTCCTCTCCTCTTCTTCACACCAGAATCATATTCCTGCGGAGAAAAAGTTCGATGGGATGAAAGCTACTGGCTGCAAAATAAGTGAAATAAAAAGAAGAGGCCGCGTTGGTCTATACCTCGTTGGACAGGGGCGTCATACAGTTGTCACTTTACTGTGGATCTGCCTCAGGCTCTTCATTATCTTAGATCCGGCACTATGAGAGAGTGTTGATCTTAAATAATTCGACAATCTCGTACAAAAGAATTCCAACCACTTGATTTTTTGCTGGCTCTTGATAATCGTGCGTTAATCTTCTTCAGCAGTGTTTCTAATTGTTTGTATCCAGCATGGCCCATTACTTCCTACTAAAGTACGCGTTACTATCAACACATAAATTTGCAGCATAATGTTACATTTTTGAAGTATCTGCTTTTTTCAGGTCGTGCATTTCAGCGCACATGTCCGAAATCGAGACATCAAGAGCCTTATGATTCACAATCGAACAAACCAAACATGGAATTTGAAACCAAATATCGATGGAGAGTACTGGTCTGGACCTGACTCAATAACTATAGAACCACAACAGAGTAAAGGCTATGATGTCGTTTACCGACCGCTTATGATGACCATGGATAACAAAAAGCATGTAGTACGTACAAGTGCATTTTTTATTCTTTATCCCAGCCCAGCTTTACAAAGCAAACAGCCTTGTAAACTAGTTGGAACAAAGCAAAGCTCCAGCTTCATGGTTTTATAGCTAGCCCTTTATCAAGACCTGCTGGTTTTGATGTGAAGCGGAGTTGAATGTGCTGTCTAATCGTCTACTTACTAGTTATGGCTGTTATGAAAGTTATATACACAACATCGCTGACTGATATATGTATTCGTGACGATGTGCAAACCCCTTACCATGTATTGATGTACCCTCCACTAAAGGCTACTGACGATCTTCGACTTGCGAATGATCATTTTCAAACATCACTAAGAAAGAACACAGTTCTTCCCTTTTAGTGTAATTACAGTCCTTTCGATCCTTTGAGGTTTACTGTCGCGAATGGACGAATTTTGTAAACCAAATTTCAAAGTAGTTATAAGCTTCAGAAAACGCTGGATAACTACTTGTTATCACAAACCCAGGGAACATAAAATGAATCAGCTAAACTCGTGGGAAACTGCGAATTATACATCAATTATAGAGAAACATAGAAGAAATAGGTACAATTCAGTTTCCAAATGCAAAAAAACTCATAGAAAAGCACATTTTGGGTTTTGTAACAATTCTGAGTTCGTATTAGAATGCTGAAAAACTTATCTAGTGTAGTTTTTTAGTTATTATCATCAAAATCATTATGTTACTTAAAAACTTCTTTCTGCTAATACTCAGAGTTAAATTCGTAAGAATGAAACAAGAAAAGGGAAAACAGTTGTTAACCGAATAGGTCCAATAAAAAACATTCTTTCTGTGAACGGTTAACCAATGTCTTGGTAAGATTTACCTTGCGTGTTTTGGGGCAGAAAGAAGTCCAATGAATGTATTGATCAATAAGTGTAGATTTCCTGTAAACATTTCTCCATCAAAGCATCACGGAACGACAGGGAATGGTTTTTGTCCTCTTCAAAAGTAAAATTTAGTGCCTGGTTTACTGTTTAGTTTATTCAATTTTGTGAGAAGTTCATCAGATTCAGATTCATTGGCAAATGTGTCATCTGCATGTCGAAAATACTTTTTCGTGTTTCATTCTGTCGACTTTATTTTTCTGAGGAGTGTCTTTAAATGACTTTAAACGAATTCTTTCCATAAATGATTTCTTTATGTTGATCTTCTACATTATCACGGATATCCGAGTTAGCTAGTCTCCGCACAGTAAAAATGGGCGTGTAAATTTGTTTGCCCATGCGGTTAGTTGAATGGTAATTGACCTGACAATGATTATGAGAAATAATGATAGACCGATGCAAAAGTATCCACAAATGTTGCTAGTGCCCAGACAGTAGACATCGGCAGGGTATTTGTCCGGATATTCTATTGTCACTGATGATAAACTGTGAGGATGGCAGTCATTTTGTTGCCTGGTCTAATACGGTCAATTCACTTCATTTCTTTTGATGCCATGTTGATAGTCATTTAAGTCTGCAAGTATTTATTTGTTGTTGAAGAGCGATGTTACCTAATTCTACTATTTTTAAAGCTTTTGATGAGCAGTTGAAATGTTTTTGATATCATCATTAGCACGTTCAGGTAGTATACCTACTTGATTGAAAGAAAGGGAATTACTGTCAACCTTAAGATTATAGGCTTTCCCTGAGTGTTTTTTAGCACCCAAAGAAGTAACTGCTAGTAACTGCCCCTTTGGTGAAGGCAGTAATACTCTCCTTATGTATACACTGTAAAGGTTTGATAGTGGTGCTTGTAATTCATAGGTAATACAATCATATCTTTTCTTTCGAAGGGAAGCGTCTTCTTTGCACTACCTGATGGAAACGGTCTGTTGTATAACCTTTCTGGGTCAGCAGAAGCACCAAAACCAACTGGAAACATACTGAGAGATGTGCCATGTAAAATGCAATACACGGAAATATTACCGGTGTCAAATTGGTTAAGAAAACCACAAAGGTACCATGATATGTCTTTGTAGCAACTATCGTCTTTGTATGCTAGATGAGATCCGCTAGTGAGACGCTTTTAACTGGCATTAATTACAGGGGCGGCGCCAGCTGTCAACGTCTCTCTGTGTCTCCTTTGTGTATGTGTGTTGGGGGAGGGGGGCGATGGTTGCAAAACACATATTTCTAGCTGACTTGTTTTTAATACCCGGAAATGCTGTTCAGATACCTGTTGTTATCAAGAATGCATCCTAGTATTTTTGCAAATGAACTTTGAACAAAAGACATATAGCATCATATAGATTTGGAATAATAAAATGCTATTAAACTATTACTTTAATCTTGTAATAATTGATGATCCTGTATTTTGTTAAGAATGATAGGACATCAAGAACATTAACTACATCGCCATGATATTTTACCCGTTTCTCGGGATTTTATTATCAGACGTAGAAGAATTGGAAAATCGATTGTCAAGAACTTGAGGGGAAGGGGTGTTACCACTGATAGATTACTTGTTGATCTTTTTCATGCATGATTATCTCCAGAGGGGCGTGTTTCTATTGGTGCAACTAGAATTTGAATTCTTAGGGTGTATCAATAGAGCTTTACATTGTCTTTTGTATACAATAAACAAGGTATTTAATACAGTATCATTTGACAACAGGGGCTCGACAGACATTAGATGATTTACAGAATATCAGACTTAAACAAATATTGGAGTCATGGAGAACATCTAAGCGAACTAATTTTAAGTGTGTAGGAATTTATATAGAGAGATGATTAATGGTCGTAACATAAGGTATTATGACATCATTAGAAATGGATAAATCATGTACGGATAAAGTGGGAATTTGGCGCGTTAAAATGTGCGCGACTAAAAAAGTATTGTTGAAAATTGTGCTTCGCTAATACTAAATTTTACGGCTTGGTCGAATGTGGTATATATGGGGCTCCCGCAACGTGACTTGTGAAAATACCTCATTTACTTTTCAGGTTCCGTGTTTCCATCGAAATGCTAAAACCTGAGAAACCAGATCCTGCTACAACACTTAAAGGTTTGGAATACGTTGACATACCCGGCCTTTGCAAGAAGAAGGAGTACAAGCTGCACTTCTATGCCCATAAAGAGGGGACATTCAGTGCTAAGGTAAAGCTAAATTGGCCAAAGTTGTGTAGCATTGATATATAGCTACGGATACAAACATAAATGAAAAAATATAAATAGAGTTATTTTATAATGAAAAGAGTTAGAGGCTCTTTTCTGTTTATATTTCGGTTTAAAACCCGTTTTCATTAAAAAATTTCTCTTATACTTTTTAAAGATTTTTTAAGATCCAAAGGTTTTTTATTTTGGTTTTTTTTTTTGACATTTGTAGTTTGTGGGTGCATCTGTTTACAATTGTATATTCTAAGCTTCTTCATTTAAAGTTATTTCCTTAGATAATTATCATTTTTGAAAGGTTGTACAGCAGGAGTTATTGGATGCTTCAAGGCAATGGGATGAGTTGCACTGCAAATCACTACTCAGTCCTTTCCCCTGAATTAACAGAATAAGTAAGAAATGAAGACATCTGGACAATGTTCTTCACAGATGACATTATAATATTAGGACAGTGGGTGAAGGATTTAACTTTGAACTAAATAACACAGCAACTGCCTCTTCTTTTGGAGAAAAACCTGAATAAGGTATGGAGTAATTCTAAAAGCTTGATTTACAGCTTCAGTTGTTGTGAACATTGCAGTTTTCTCAAAAGCCGCTCTGGCTGGCCAGCCTATTTTCCCTAGCCAATATGCATACTTCAAAAACTTTGAGACAGTTAAACCATTAACCAAAAGGATGTAATATTTCTGCCAACATTTGGCAGACTTTGCATTGCAGTACATAGAGGGCCTACTATTCCTTTAGAGTCACAGTTAAGATGGCCACATTCAATTTGATAAGTAAACTTTTGACATCTATCATAAATGTGTTTGTATCAGAGACATAATTAAAAACATAATTACAAACATCACAATACTCTGACACAGAACACATTCTTGATCAGAATCATGAACCTTGCATGCCAACTTGGCATGCACTAATCTATCCTTCAGGGATTTTGCCTATGTTATAATAATCATGGTCCCTCAGCCCAGAGCACCAGAAAGGGAGAGGGCCCAACACACCTCTGATGAATGTAGAAAATTGAAAAAACTATTATAAAAATACAGACAACATTATTGTTGGTACATGAAAAGTCAGAACCATGTAGACGGATCAAGATCACAAACTTGAGCTACTGTAAAAAAGTTGTGACAAACTAATGATTTATATCATCCAAACTTCAGAAACACACTGGGATAATAAAATGGATGATGTCTTTGACTACAAAATCTAAAATCTTTTTGATCCCCTCTCAAAGACGGAATTTATAGATAGGGTGTTGCCATCACTGTTAAAAACACCTCCTACCTTGTGTAAAGTCTAACAAGATCGTCTCGCCCAGAATCATCATCTTACATATGAATATTAGAGGAATGTCATATTGCATCTGTCAAGTACTGTACCAGAATCCAGCTACCCAGCTGAGGACATTATTGCCTCCTACGATCTTCTTCAATTTAAAATCAATTCACACCCAAGTAAATGTCACCTTGTTCTTGTTTAAAAGGCTATAGCCATGGTGTGTTTCAATCCATGGCCTTCTGTACTGCAGTCCAGCATGATAACCACTACACCACACAGGTTTGCTCTCCTGAGCTCCTGAGAGCTTAACTTTAGACATACCACATTGATGAGACAATGCACTCCATGATATTTTGACTATACAGTAACGTCAACCTACACAATGTGAACATTCATTACAGGAAGATTATGTTACAATGGTCAACTTCCAGCAATTCTTCTGGATGATTTCAATGCTGTGGCAGGCAATGATCATTGCTCTAATTTGCCTGATAATGTTGGCATCTTTGGCTTGGGTAAAACCAACAAAAGTGGGTGGATTCTTATGCAATTCTGTGCTATCAACAATCTTTTCATCACCAGCACATTGTCCAATCACAAGCCAATTAGAAAAGTCACTTGGCTCTCCCCTGATGGGCATATGAAAAGCCAAATTGACTATATAATATCTGATCACTCAGCAAAATTTGTGCTCAAGAACAGCAGATCCTACCACTCTATGGATATAGGTTCAGACCACTCATAAGTGATAGCAGACATCCAAATAAACTGCCCACGGTACCTAAGTAATTAAAAGTTTGAAAGTTTATTGACCCCACCTTTTTCGAAAGACTTTCATGCCTGTCTTGGTGGTTACTTTGAGCCATTTCTCAATCTAGAAGATGATGCTGATATTGACACACTATATAATGGCTTCAATACAACCAACAAAACCACAATTGGAACCAGGGGCGGCTCGTAATATAGTGCACTGGTGCGCCGCACCCCCTGAGCCCATCATCATATATGTTACCCAGATGAGGCTGTTCCTCACTCCATGGACAACGTAAGTTCTTGTCCCGAGGTCTCTTGTTCAATTGCCTCATTTGTAAACTATGAGACGAAAGGGAGATTGTTGTCTCGTAAATTTTGTTCATGAAGTCAGTAAAGCAGCGTGGCTGCAAAGCCAGTACTGCTAGTATCTAGTAATTTACAGACTGCAGTACTCGGTAAAATTGTAAGCCCCCGAATATTTTTTGCTAATGCGATCTATTGTTGTCAGACATTTTTCGACATTCAATCGGTCG
>JAAAKL020006325.1:0-18138 GCA_010016065.2 Carybdea cf. marsupialis auct. non (Linnaeus, 1758)
AGTTAAGAATCTGTCTAGACTAAGTATAAGAACTACATCCGGGAAATATTGGAGTCTCTTGAAAAAATCCTCAACAAGGGCATACTCTTTTGGATCGTGAACGGTGTAAGCAATAATAAAAAAGAGAAAGTGGAAGTTCTGTCAGGATAGAAGCTTTGAAATTTTGACCCAGTTTTAATGGGGTGTGATCAATACCTTTGACATCACCTAACGGGACTTTCCATTTAACTATGCTCTATGACTGTTACCTTTCTTTTCATAGTGGAACAGTATTTTATCAAATCGTCTTCATAAAGCAACAATCTTGCAGTGAAGTTAACGTCCTTACATCTAATTCGTTAAGGTATTGAAAGAGGATGGCGATGGTACTCTTTCACTGTCGTTACAGATTGCTTTGTTGGATCGATAATTCTGATAAGTCATCTACTTGCACTATCAATACCACAATAAAGCAACTCCATTCCATACCACTTAACAACGCAATAACATGGAGATATGATCACTACAGAAACTTTTATTGTAAAGGACAGTCAGTGCCTTCGTAAGTTGCTTTGTTGTTTTACACTCAAGGTCGTGTAAATAAGCTCCCTGATGATTGCGATGTTAAACTTAAGTCCAAAATGGAATTGATCAGAAATTACGACTTTGTTGTCGAAACTGCTGACAATGCCCTCTTAAAGTAATCAGTGTAAGAGATAAGGGTTTTAATAGAAAGTTTACGAACTAACTAGGAAGATTTTGTAATCACTTCAACAAAATAAATAGACTAATTGCCGGAGTCTTGGGAATAGTCTATCGTTATTCTGTCAGCCTTTAAGCTTAGTTTTAGCGAAAGCCCCGCGCATGCGTCCACTGGTAATACAGTCAGCAAGCAAACACTAAGAAATATGGAACAAGCTCTTGGTAAGTTTTGTCTGTAAGCACATCATAGATATCTTTAAAATTTCGTTCAGTAACGGATTCATGTCGCTAAGCGTTCTCACCAGACACTAGTCACAGGAATCGTCTGGAGTGAAAGTGGAACAATTTTGCGTATCATTTCTGGAAATGAGGTGGCTAGAACATGCTGTTGCAAAAACAACTGTGTTAGCAAGGCACTTTGGTCAGTCATGTTATTGAAAAACGCGCAAATTGCAAACAAATCCTTTTGGGAAGCAAAGCACATGTTTCTTTGTTTTGATAAATGCAGCTTCCAGAGCGGCAAGATCTAAAGGAGAAGACACAGTTGCTAATACCCCGAAGCAGTCATCTTGATAATTGTCGTCACAAGCCTCGTTTTCGATAAAATGTTAGACGATTAATAACTCACTTTTTGGGGACATGGTGTTATTTTTGCAAACACGAGTACGAATGGATACTCGAGAAATAGAAAAGTGGGATTCGAATCCGTGGTCCACGCATTAGCGGCGTACGCTCTACCAACTAAGCTAGATGAGCCCTGTTAATAACATAATCTTTTGGGAGACAAAGCACATATTTCTTTGTTCTGATAAATGCAGCTTCCAGATCGGCAAAATAAAATGGATAAGACACAGTTGCTAATACCCCGAAGGAAACTTCTTGATCGGCAAAAACCTGGTTTTCAGTCAAATGTTGGCCGATTACCGAGTAGCTTTTCAGGAGATACAGCGTTAGTTTTTCAAATCCTTATTGATAGCAGCATTATCTTGCTGACAATGTTACTCTATATAAGAGATAACTATGATTAACACGAGTATCAACAGATATAGAAAAGTATGTCATCAATGGGATTCGAGCTCTTGACCCACGCATTAGCGGCGTACGCTCTAGCAACTAAGCTAGATGAACCCTGTTGATAACACGAGTATGTAAACCTATGATGCCTTATTACGTATACTCATGGCGAAGGACCTATGTTTCTCGATCCTGTCTTGAAGTCCCTGCGACGTACGCAGGCCTACTATATCCTCGCAGTCACGGTGACATGTGAATTTTGCAAACCAGTTAACTTTTTTTGTGTGATCGGAAGGATGTCTTTTGGCGTTACAGGCAACAATTTCTGAGTAGAACACACATCACGCGGTTTCACCGGTCTAGCGAGGCCTGCATCTATTTTCTTTCAAATTTTAAACGAAACGTTTTCATTTTACCATACTCTTAGAGAGACTGGGCACTTCACTGGCCAGCATTTTGGATAAATGGAAAATTTAGAAATATTATTGGAAGTGATAATGATAATAGTATTTTTCTGGTACCCATTTTCTTGAAGGATAGCTTTAACGGTTAATAAGTCGCGATCGGGCTTACTTTTAGAGCAGAACATAAAAGCTCGGTGAACTATGGTATTGATTAGATTGGTTTTTATCGTTTATAGGGCAAAACGAGTTCCTTTTAGAGCATTGCCCAGTAAAACAGTTCTTCAGTATATACAGGTGAGAAACAAAGCCGGGTTTTTTGCATTTAACACGTCAAGGAACGTTTGACGAATTTTTTCACAAATTACTGTACGCTAGGACATATACTGCATCACGAGGGACACTCGTTTAGATCGCTTCAAATACTGGGAATGTCCTTATAGTTAGTGTTAAGGTTGATCGAATGTATCCATAATGAAAGCCGAGATTCCGTGTCTCGTGCGCCGACACGTACATCGTCTATGAAGAAATGGTTTGCAGATACCCCATCAACTTAGAAACAGAACAATCAATGCACGTGGCACTAAGAGTGTTTCACGGTACTCGTGTTAGTTGAGTGACCTTTCCAAATATGTAGTCTAAGCTCTCCCTGACGTCTTTAGCTAAGCACTGTAATTTTATTGTTGAACTAAGATTTTGCTGCTGCCCGCAAGTACCGTTGAAGTTGATGTAAATGACACTTCTGACAGCACTATACAATGATCACGTGAAGTCAACTCTATCCGAAAGTACACCGCAAATGCTGTCCAGGGGAATTAATCCATCACGTGGAATCTGACATAGCCAATAGGCGCATTGATCTCTAAGTGACCTTTAGTCACTTTCATTTGTTGTAGATATGACCGCCCTTTTTCAAACTTACATCGGTGTTTCTTATAAAAGACACCTGAAAACCGGCATTTCAGAATTCAGAAACGCAGTAAAAGTCAGTAAGAAGGCAGATGAAGAGCAGATTTCACTAAACATCACTTCGACAATTTACATATATTCGCAAGGTAGGTAAATCATTCGTCTTTATAGGAATGCAGTAATTAGTTATCTAAGAATAGGCTTACTTGAATTTAATGCCTTATGTGGTTCTTACTTGCTGAATCTTTGAATCCAGGATGCATTCTTGATTGCTTATTTTCGATTATTTCTCTCACGTAATTAAAAAAGGAAGACTCACAAGTCAGGGTTTTCAGTTGGTTTGGAAATATCCAGTTTTTATTGCCAACTTAGTTCCACCGTGGTAAATCTAAACTTAAATCAGTTTTATCTTGCAAAGGATTTAATTTCGATAGTCAACGATATTAGCATGTGTTAGAGTTAAAGCTTCCAAATACAGGGGCAGAGCTTACCTCTGATTTCTAATAAGTAGATGAATCGGTACACTTTTTTCACCTCACCTCCCTCGCCTATTCAGTTGTCTGCTTACTTTTGTAACTAAACCGATGCTTCAACCCATCTAGATCTCGCGTCAAGATAGAAATTGATCTACTCTGTATTGAAATTTTCATTATGCATTATATATTCTATAGCTGAAGTTACAACTTGACTCTCCGTACTCTAAGTGACAACTCATTTCTGTTTTGCCCTCAACAGTTTATTTTGTACATCAAGTATTGTGACCATATATACAGTTATTCGGTAAAAGATCGTCTTGAGTGATATCATAAAATAAGTATCGTTTTTATTGAAGTTCTCCTAAAATATGTCAACGAAGCTTATCTGTTAGACCTTTATCATAGATCGCCGTTTCTTTTTGGCGTTTATCTGTTTACAAGTATGTCATCGTAGTAAGGAAACGGCAGAGAGAACAAAATCCTGAGTGTGATAGTCATTGCAACATTTTCCATAGTTGCCCGGTTATTGAATGAAATTCCACACCAAACCTCTCACACCATTGGTTGATTAATTAATTAGGCAAACATGTGTTGCCATAGCGGGAATACCCAATTTTTATTTACAAATAGACTTGATCACGTGATCTGCTTTAGTTTCAATGAACGTCAAGCTTCGTCACATATTTGCCGGTCAAGTTGGAAAATCACGGCAATGACGTCCGCATTCAGTCTTCACATTTATGTTGTAATAAGGGTCCGAACTGAGATCAACTTCAAAACATGTCAAAACTACAGATCTCTCTTTTAGAACCACTTGCAACCATTGGGATTCTCAGCAACCACTGGGGAGCTGTGCCTTTCGAGCGCAGCAGAGACAAGAATGCTTTCGTTACATGCAAGGTGCACCTGGTTGAATTACTTCTCTTGATTAGATTAAAAAGTGCCAATGTCTTAAAACTAACCATCAAGGTACACTCTCAAGTTCGCGAAGCATCGGTTAAAGTTCAACATGTACAACCTGTACAATACAAACATGAGAGAAGTGGGTCTATGCTATTAAAACTATCAGATACCGACGTTTGGTGGCTGTGGGGTACTTTTTCGTCTTGATGTTCTAAAGAAATATGTGAGACGAGACTTTCGTTTATTCTTAACTTGATCTTACATTTAAGGCAAAATCCAGGCTCGTTTTCTTATCCACTGTTATCACCAAATAGACCGACACTATTACTTGGTTCATAAAATCAGTTAATCTGGCGGGTTCCAATTCAGCAAATTCATCGCCTTCCACGAGAACGAAATTTTCTCTTACAGTCTATGCACTTCAGCTACAGTTTTTGGGTTTTCTGCTAAAACGAAGAAACAGAACACTCGCGGGAGTACAAGGGATTTTCAAGCAATCGGCTCTCAGGATTCTACTAAAAAAGCAACGATAATATCAGATAGTATCGTGAAAAGACTTTTAGAGCTTTCGTTTCTGCCTCATATTGTCGTGCAACACACAGCCCGTTCACATGTTTGAAGGAGACTGAGGCCTTTGTCCTATTGCTTAACACTGTTACATACTTGCGGTTCTCGGGCATCTTAAATATCCTGCTTGGTGTTAGAAGACACTCTCTTTTCACTTCCCAAACGCAACTATATCTGGTTCCTAAAAACCACAATTACACATTGGCTTTGAAACATGTCTCTGATATTTATCTTAAACAAACCTTTCCTAAGCTCTGCGGCAATTAAGAGATCTTTAACTGCAATGATAGCATTTTTTCTCCATGAATCAGCAACATTGAAAGTCTGAGGTCCGTTGCCCTTGATCGGATTTACCCTTGAGCAAATCGGTCACTGGAAACGGACATACAAGCAGCACTGTGTGGACTTTGCATAAATTTTAGGGGCATCGGATTAGGAATTTAGGGGCTACTATACATGGGCGCAGATCGCTGTAAGAATGTGTGTAGGGGGGGGGAAGAGAAACGGATCAAGCGTGGACAATTTGATGTTTCTAGGCCCAAAAGGGGGGTAAAGCAGCTATTGCTCCCTCATCCTAAAAAGTGAGGAGGCGAGTCCCCCTCGTCCCCCTGAATCTACGCCCATGCTACTAGGCAATGTTGACACATGAAGAACCCCCTTTTCCTCCCAAAGTGGCATCAAAGGCATGTAGGCGCATCGTAATATCATGGGAACCTAGTTCCTATCCCAGGGGTGATATATTTCATTGTATACAGTAACATTTTGGAATTCGCAACCGACTTCATATATGTACATGGAACTCATTTACAACATGCCTCTTTGTAAAACCATCGTGTGCGCTGTTGAAAGCGGCCAAGCAAATGGAATCATGGATCAGAGCGGGACTGGCTACAGTTACTTCTCCCGATGTCGTAGGCAGTTATGATACAATTAGGTAGCCTATTGAAAAGTAAAAGAAATGTACGTACTCACCATCAGTTTCATGATCGATAGTTTTGCACTTCCTCGACAAGAGGTTAATCAACATGTGACATACCTTCACTAGCATCTCACACAAATACAATCAGCAAATGGAATTTCCATGGGACTACACAGTCAACAGAAAAATAATATACAATTAAGATGATTATGTTCCCCTGGGGTGTCAGTAGCAAATAGGCAATTGAAAGATAGCTATACAGTTTCTGAAAGTATCAGTCCCTCTCACCCCTAGTCAATTTTTACGTTGCTAGATAGCTCAAAAATACGAATTGACATTGTTACAATTCAAGCAATTTAATCCTAAAAGAAGTATGCAATAGATATGCAGTACTGTAGTTCCGTGTTAGGTCATCTGAAGATAATCCTGGGTTAATACTAAAAATCTAGGTGCATCTTTTGCAGATCACTTATTGCTTCAAAATTTAGGACAGAGAAGTAAACCACTTCAACGCAAACAAGAAATCGCAACGTAGATCATATTGGTCACATGTGATGTTGTAAATATCTATCAGCTCCCCGTGTACCCTATTTATTCGCATCAATCATTTGTATGTAGTTACCATAGTTGGAATCTGAGTTGTGGAGAAGCCGGAGATGATTGTTGAATCCGAAATCTCTGAGTTGTTATTTCTTTATTTACGCTCGCAGATCAGCGTTGTCTCGCACGACAGTACTTTCATTCCGAAGTGCCCTTTCGATATTTTGGTATTAATTCTCCCCCTGGTCTAGTGGTTAAGGAATCGGACTCAGATGCCAGAGGTTGTGGGTTCGAATCCGGCCTAACCTGATATAAAGACTATCGGTTGGGGAAGGCAAAGGGAGACTACCCCTGTAAATATGCTCTCTCCCGAGGGCGTTGCTCACTCGGGCTGAGCTAGAGGTTACGCTCGAAACCGAGTATGCCACACACAAAAATTATCCCCTTCTATCCTCACCCCCACTAGAGAGCCCATGCTAGTGCCTATGTACAGTGTGATTCCCAAGGAAAACCGTAGCATTGTTCCGACAGACAGACTGCAACAAATCTAAAATCGGTTGGGCGAGGTAACTAAATACGGGTTGATGAATTTACAACTGCAGCAATAAATGACGTCATGGACTACATCGACTTAGGTTTCCTCAAACAGTTGATATTGCAGTTCAGATTCAGTCTCTTTGGTGATGAAATCCCCATTCCTGCAGAGACAGATTCATTTGTGTCACTGTGCTCGTTTAATGGACGGTGTTGAATATCCATGATTGAGAGGAAATGCATGTCAATATACCTTATGCATATGGGCAATATCCTAACAATCTATTGAATACAACAATGTAGGAAAAGGAGATTTCAGATAAGTCACATTAAGCAATCAAAGGATGAAAACAAATGAATTTGGCCTTAAAATCAGTCTTAATAAAAAAGATCGAATGGAATCAATAGAACACTAATGTCATGACGTCAGTTATGGAGACATCTAGAAGGAATCCGGATTTCTGGTAAGCAATCCACCTTAGGAGCACGCTTTGTTGTGGACCAAGCAAGTGTTGCCAGATTGGCCAATAAATTGCCTATTGGGCGATAAATTGCCTGTTGGGCGATAAATTGCCTGTTGGGCGATAAATTGCCTGTTGGGCGATAAATTGCCTGTTGGGCGATAAATCACCTATTGGGCGACAAATCACTTGTCTTGCAGTTATTTTAGGCAACGACCTAAAAGCGTATTGTTTGCGTCTTTTTGTTTATCGCTTATCCTAGGACTTTCCTCGCGGTTTGGGCGACGAGGCGCATGAACAATCTGGCAGCACTACACGCGAACAACTTGATGTGTTTTGGTCTACAACTTAGTCTGCCAAAGTTTCAAAACAAAGCATCTAATCTATCAATTTAAACATGGCAATTTACTTATTTTGACTGAGAGTAAATAAAAGGATTGCCATGATGCTATTTGCACCTTAGTGTCGAGAGGTCTTCTAGCCATGGATGAAATTTTCGTTCAGTTTACTGGAACGTTTAATATCTAAACAGTTTATTTCTCCCCCTGCTAATCTTTTTTTTTAAAAAAAAGAAACAAACTTCGACGAATCATGCCAAAGATTGTATCAATGATCATAAAAAGGGAATAGATGTCGGTGACATGTGGAATACATTTTAAGCGGTTTAGCACTGTTGAGTTTGTCCAGAAAAATGGATTTGAAAAGAACTTAATCCTCACTCAACGCTCGTTTAATCCCCTAGCTATTGTCTTTCTGATTCGTTTCCAGCCCCCAGCTTACTTCAACTTCACATAACGAAAGAGAAGTTAAGAAGATATAATCATCGTGGATTATTATACACAATGATAGAGCAGCTTCATTGGGCATTTCATGCCTTGATTGACTTAATGCTTGTTCTTCAAGATTGTTAAAGAAAAGTTCATGTAGCGTCACACAGTTCATGATGTGTTGTCGAAGATGTCTGTTTTTGCAGTTGATAAATGTTAGCAACAATGGCTTCTTTGAAAATAATAATAAAACTTTCAAATGATACTAGTGACTCGTGGGCGGCGATAATCTTTGTATGAGGGCTCAGGTTTGCAATAATAATTGACAATCAGACCTTGCACCCTATAGTCAAGCAGTTGCTATGTCTGTTATTGTGCTTGGTTTTCTCTTAGTGGAACAGAAAACCCACAGTGCGTGTGACTATTGTGGGCATGGAGGGAAGGGTGGACCGTAGTTAAGCATTTCCGATTCTGCTATGAGGTCATTGCCTCGAACCACTTCGTCAAAAATAAATTACGAGTATGTGCGATGAATTTGATGTTTTTGTAATAGTAATTCTTGGTGCCTTGTATTGCTCCTACTTTGAATATTTGCCTTGCCTCCCCAACGAATAGATCACAAAATTTGCATAATGGTTTCTTAGAAATCGTAATGATCTTCAATCAGTTAAGTATTTCAAAGCATAACTTATCATGGCTAAAAGCCCGAAGGGCGTAACATTGATAGGCCCCTACTCGATGTGATAGCAGGTTACCAAGGCCTACTCTTAGCCCAATTGTGACGATATCGAGGAGGTTTCATCTCAGATTTACAGGCTCCATGTTTTCCATTCCCATTTATCAGAGCTTATTCAGTTATCTAAAGAGACTGCTCCGAAAATTCGATTTCCCTTCAAAAATACACCTAACCCAACTTGGGACCTAACCCCACCTAACCCAACCTGGGACTCTGGGCCTCTGCCCGAACATGAGCAGACTTCATTCTATCATTGTCACGTTACATAGGCGTTAACCAGACAGGTCGCCCAGGGAGATTTCTGTTTTCTCCGTCACTATTGTGCTTATTTTTATTGTTTGATTGCCAAGCATAGTGTTTTCTCGCGCTGGGCTCCATATAAAATCTCTCCTAGCCTTGACATGATTAAAGGAAATTAGACTTACTTGGTCACGTAGAAGCTTTTTCAGTTGAGTATCGAGTTTTTTTAAAAAATTGAGGCTTACTTGACCTGATATATGATAATAAAAGGATGTAACTCAGCCTCACTTCATATGAGCAACACATTTTTTAAAAAGGGGCAGCAGACAAGAGGGAAAAAGGTGGAAGGAGAGTGTACCGAGCAGATTGAGCACGGGTTGTTCCATCAAGTTTGCTTCCTGCGGCAACGGCGGCTTCACAACGAATCCCTTTAGGGTATTTATACTTACTAACATCATTTTGTAATACACAATATCGAATGAATAAATAGCTTAGTTAATTAAGCAATCTCAATTATTTCTGTGCCCCCTGGGACCTTATGTCTCCCCTGGGGATGCCTCTTTGCTTATCAGGAGGTACGATGAGAGATTGCAACAACAGTCTACTATTAACAAACCGAATGTATGCATAAAGTCGTTGCTCCTCCTGATGACTCGTATTTCTATTCTGAAATATTAGTACAAAATGAATTCGCTATTTCGTGCAGTTTTATTATTCTGTACCAACTTTTCGTATTTCTATTCTGATTTTCCTGACATTCCCTAAACACTACAACCAGTAGCTATAACATGTGACATAATACGAGTTCAATGGTATAAAAGATCACCCGATAATATTTCAGGGCTATATTATTATCCTCAAAATGATATGTGATAGAGGGCATATCAGTAAAACATTCGTAGTTTTGTTAAAAGCACCTAATTACAGATGCAATATAAGACGATGAAAATATTTGGCAAGGATGTAGCGGGAGTGTTTGTACAACATCTGCGAATTTAATAAATCAAAATCAGGTAAAGGAAGCACGAGTTAACTTTGGGCAGCATCTTAAAAACTTTTAGCCACTTCGAGGTAGAAAAGAGTTATCACCCTGGGAAAGCCCTTCAACAAAAAGAAATTTGAAGTACCCATAGAACGATTGAGATTGTAATTAAATCACCTAAAATAACAAAGTTATCAAGGATGATCATGTACTAAAACTGACGGAAAAAAGTTGTGAATAGATAAATCATGTAAAAGCAATGACCGACAATCAATGTTGCTCTATCAATTATTGTGCCTTCTCTCTCAGTCGGTGAGGGGGAAATCAACTAGGTTATGATAACAAAGTAGATTTAAAAAACACTATTACATCAATCGGTGACTCATAAAATCTGCTTAGAACAGAATACCCTGGCCAGTACCGAATGTTTCCCCTTTTTCCTTGGGGAAAAATTGAGATGCGGCTTTTCAGGAATGCCATGTATATTGTTTGGTCGACTTAGTTTCAGCTGTCCACAAGCCGTGAAAATTGCTAATCGTTGCCTCGCTCTTGTGAAATGGTTCTAGAGTTTTTAGCTTGGTTGACGTAAGATCTCAGTGGGAGGCGTTTTGGGCAACTTGATTCTAGAGTTCGGCAAAACAAACTTGTTCCTCGCAGCCAGATACTTTCCGGGCAGTGTGTTGAAAAATCCCCCAAACTGTTATCTACGTAACGAAACAGGGAGTGCACCCATGCGTCCATGTTGCTTCATATTTTAACTCGACTTGACCTCATGACTGAACCCATTTCTTTTTATTGCAATGTGTCACTTTTCTGAGCAATTATGCACGCATCTTGCAAGAACCTGTAGATACCTATGAACCTCAGATACATGTAGAATGGTGAATCGCCTGCCAAGTTGATGATATTTTTCATTTAGAGTTTATTGTCCTCTGTCAAGTGTTATACACTCTACGTGTGCTGATTAAGGATTTGTTGGAAAGGTTCTTGTTTTGTTTTGTTTCATTGACAATACCTAGGGACATCACCATAGAAAATCGCACGTGAACAATTAATACTACTTGCTGATTGGTCTATTTTCACGTGATAATAGTCTCGCCAAATCGCTTACACAATAGTATTGCAGAACTGTTGAGACCCTTTGTTTGGCCTTGAACGATTTATTTCTGCTTCAGAGTGTATGGGATGTGAACGCAAAATCTAACACTATCTCTCTTACACTTAGGTTAAAAACAATGGCAGACAAACTGTCCCTCAAGGAGATCTTTGAAGTGCTGGTGAAAGTAGTGCAGGAGTTGGAGAAATGTATGATGTTTCCGTCTTTACTTATCGACGTCCCTATCAACAACGTGGGCCGCCAAACCTCAGAACTGTTCAAATCGATGTTAGATTGCAGGGACGTTTACAAGGCACTGATTTTGGTCAAGAGCCAAGTAATCGATGGATACAAGCGTCAGTGGGACGACTTGAACAAATCAGATAATCCTTGCCTAAGCGAACTTGGACAAAGTTTCTGTGATTTTTACTGTGGTCTTCAGAGTGCTTCTTCAGCTGCAGCAATGTTGAGTGCTCAATACCGTGGAGCGATCGAAGGATATCCATCATATAGCCGAGGTGATTCACCTGTCAGATCAGGAGCGATCGAGGAAAGTAATTTCTTTTCTGTCCTTAAAGAATTCGAGTGTCAAATACGAGAACTTGAAGACGTTATTTTGATTCCTTCGATGTTGTACGACCTACATAACGAGGAGATAATGGAGAAGTTGAAACAGAGTGGACTTGTCGATGTGATGGAATTGTCATCACTAAGAGATGTTTTCAGTTTTCTGTTGAATATGAGAGATCAGATGTTTACTCCAAGATCTGAACTGAAACTTGGGTTTGGTAACCAACCAATGTGGAGAAAAATTGAAGAAATGTATGTTGCTGCGAAGGATATTGTTGAAATTAGTTGTAGCGTTATGCAGAAGTATTTGCTCGAACTTGAGAGAAGCACTGGCGAGAAGTGGAATGCTTCATATCAAAAACTTTGTATCGCTCATCTCCAAACCGATCTTGGTGATATGAGAGATGGGAGAATTGCAAGTATCATGGATAGGATTGAAGAAACCATGGCATAATCCAGCAAGGAATACATCTGACCTTTTCTTTAAAAGATTTGGTGTTCCTTAGCCAATCCGGGAGGGTTTTAGATTGTGTGAAAATTAAACGGGCAAGACAGTTTTGTTAGGCCTGTTTACTTCACAGTGAAAATCAGTGTATCTTAGGATATTATTAACATTTATTGCTCTTAGGTAGGTGCTTTATTACTGCAGATCTTAATGTGAACGTGGGGGTATTTTAGGAGATCATTCATGGGGTTAATGGTTGTGCTACTAAATCATTGGGTTAGCATTTGTACTTTTATGTAGGATAAAATTTTACCGATTTTCGGTACACATACACCTTGTCACGATCCAAACACAAGTTCTTATTGATGTATATATATATACGGAGTAAAATATTTGTATTTTAGGATAGTTGTGTATTTGCCGTCCGGTTTTAGTGTAACCTTTTATAAACGATTGGAAAGCCGACCACTACGTGCCGTTATTCTTTAAATAGCTTTCCTACTACCGTTTTTATGGCTGACCTTTGCCATTTAGATATATGGTTCCATTTTCCCCGACTTGTTAATATTCGCGGTAGTGGAATTTGCCCTTGAAAGTAGATGTACATTGAACTTGAGACATCAAAATGGTGGATTTACACGCAATTTTAACTGTGGTGTCCTTTGTATATATCATGATGGGTAAAGAAAACAGTACATTTTGAAGGAGTTGATTGATGTTTGTTCTTCTGTAGCAGTTGGGAGGCCCACACGAGTCAAATTTTGCTCGCGTTTTCTGGCGATGAACAGGCTCGCGTTTTAAATCTTATTTCTTTAGTAGTAGGGCTGTTTTTGAGGCCAGCGTTGGAAGCTGAAATTGCGACCTTTGTTGTGACATCCGTATGTCAGCACGCCGTAACACTCGGGAGCACGATTTGCTTCGAGAGCGCCCACTGTAATCAAGGGCAAATTTATGTCGTGACATGTCGACCTCGCTCAACCTATTTTTATCGTAATGCGACTCGGCCTACAGCAAAAGTAGAATTTTGTCAGCAGGGGATTTGTCAACAGAATTGCTAAAGTCGATTACAAAAATGTCAACATGCTACAAAATGCCCTGGGCAAAAGAACGTGATGGTGCTGCATCGCCCAGCACTGAAAATTGGAACTTGTTTTATCCTTGCCCAGTTGACCACTTCTGTTTTCAATGCAAATTGACAGGGGAGAACCTTTTCCCAGTCAGAAGAGGAGGAAGAGAAGCAAGAGCAACCTTTAAGTCCATAGTAAGGAGTGTCCCTGAATGCCCTTGTGTTTATTAGTTACCGTATTTGGTGACTTGATCGAGGAATCCACGGTATTTGTTTTGACTAGATATATTTGGGGTAGGTAGAATATCAGGCTGACTGCCCCATGAAAGTGCACGGATTGAGAGACCACCAAGCCCAGTTGGGTTGATATTCATGTGCCATTTTCTGTTCATGGGAGACATGGCGCACCGGGTCATTTAATTTAGAGGGGGAGTACACAACTTCTTAAAACTGCAATGAACGAGATATTTTGAATTTGGAAGTTCCAACTAAGATATTTCTATTGCAAATAATTTGATGCGTGTACATTGGACATTTACTTCCCATGTCCCTAGAAGATGACGTTTATTTTTTAAACCGAATTTCAACGCTCCAGAAACTTTGAGACCACTGTGGCCGCGTCCCAGTCAACTACTCGGTGGCCAAGCACGTTTAGGGAGCAAAAAATGGTACTTCCTTTGTGGTCACCTACATAGGCATAACCGTCCAGACCCTACTCTCGACGGTACAAGCTCAGCCAAGTTGATGACGACGGCTGCTGCCTCTTGTTTCGTTTCACTGCGTTTAATGCATTCGCTGTTGTAAGGGTTGAGCTTTGCAAGTGAAAACTACGAATCATGTTAAAATCGCGACTTCTGCAATGCGCACAGATAAGGGGAATTCCAGGGTAAAAGGACAAAGTGTCGGAAGACTTATAGTGCTTCGGATGATACTGCTTGTGTGCTTACTGCCCTGAGCAGTCCAAAGAGAGTATCCTACAATTACCTGGATGAAAGAAGTAATATAATAAGACTGGAGTGTTTGGCATCTTCATACGAAATGGGTTGTGCAAGGAAAAAAGAGAAACTTCAAACAGCTGAACGTAGCCATAAGGGTCATGAACTGATAGGGTTATATTTTTGGCTGCTTAAGCTGACGAGAAAGTACGGGGAGATATTTGAACCATGTGGTATTAAATACTGGGTATATGGATGCTTACACTATAAACTGAAGCTCACAAACCAAAATGCCACATTACAAACCAGAATCACATTTAGTTTCACCAGCATAATTTTATATTTAGCATTCTATTTCAGATATTCTATTTAGAATCTCTTTTGGTCGTATATTTGGTCGAACAACGGTTCACTGAATTGACCTGATATGATTAGCGATGGGGCCTCCCGCAAGGGCATAGGATGTATAAAGAACATAATTCTTGCCATCAATCGAAGCGAATGCCAAGGTCATGGATCTATAACTCAGTCTCTTAAGTGTTAAGAATCGTATTTACCGAGATCAGTCTGCTGCTTGACACCTGAAATAAATCGTATTGTATAAGTATAGAAAATCATTCACGGATCATATTCCTACAGAAGATTGCGACAGTCACAAAGACTTTTACAGACGACAAATGTTTGAGGTCGATAGTCTAATATTTCATATTAGAAGGATTTGCCTATTATAGGAAACTATCATACGCATGACCAAAAGTAATCAACCTGCAGGTGGCTGAGTGCGAAGGCCAGTTCAGGGTCCTCTCCAAGGAGACGTCTGAAACAGAAAGCAGCGTGGCAGCGTTAGGAAATTGACTTAAAAAAATTGGAATATGGGCTCATTTGAAACGCGAACCACCTCCTTTCATACAAAGGTGATCTACTAAGAAAGTCATCGTTATAGCCCTGAGTTTTAGCACCATATCCATGTTTAGTGTAGTAGCAAACTCCGAGGAGCCGGGAGCCCCTGGGTGTTGATAGGCAGCCCCTCTAATAAAAGTAACAAATATGCCAACGTTGCTTTACATTACCATGCGTATTAAGATGAAAGTTTTTGGGCAGCCTGATTACAAAATTGTTCTTTACCTTAACCCATGGTGAAGGATGATGGATAGGGTTATCATTTCTTAAACTTTCCCATTTTAAAATTTCTTCACCCACAAGATTGACTCAAGACAGCAATGCGACTAGCTTAGTCGTAGTGGAATCATAGATGTTGATTTGTTCTACCAACGATCACTGAAGACTATACAAACAATCCGCTTTTACCTCTGATATTTCTAGAAACGATTTCAAAAGCCTCATTTATCCATAGCTCACCAAAATAGGCCTTATAAACGTGTTTCCACCATTCTATAAAATGTAAAGGCAAACCCTGTATACCTTAGCAGTGAATGGATCAGGATATCGATTGTTTCAACAGAGCAAGGTGAAAAATGTGACGGAGTGGCCATTGACGTCTCAAGTATGGCATACTCCCACTCGGCCACCGCTTATTGTTACACTGTTAGCATCTACCATCTTTGTTACACTGTTAGCATCTACCATCTTGGGGCATGGTGTGTAACGGCCGGCACCAGCAGTTTAGTGATATAGATTGAGTAGATCAATATGGCTGACATGTTTGCTCTTGAGTATTGTAACTTGTGTCAGACACTAAAGCTGTTGATGGTATCATATGTCTGGAGAATGCTGCAATACATAGCTGGACTGACAGGGGAAGAATGAGACAGTTGCAAAAAGATGCAGAGTACCACAATTAGGCAAAGTGCTAATATCAAGAAGATTGAGGTGGTATGGCCATGTCCAAGTTAGAGGAAAGATGGAAACCCTGAGATAAGCAGGTTGGAAGCACCAGGAGGTGTGCCCCTTAAAAATAGACTTGAAATGTGGCCCCTAACTCAACAATATAACAAGCAATGCAACAAAACCTATATCTTCTTAGTAAAACAATCTTAACTTTATTTCAAACTAAAATACAGCATTTTCTCCTATTGTATAAACAGTTCTTATCCATAATATTTGATCCAAGATTTGGGGGGACACCATTATCTCTATTTACATTTCTATGATCAAATGTCATTCAGTTGAAGTTGAGGGTTGAATAACAGAGAAGTAAATCACTTTAACTTATTACTTGAATGCCTACTTGGTATTCAACACTTATGTCTTGTCTAGAATCTCTTGCGCTAGGAAAGAGCTTTGTCTAGTAAATTGAATGGATAAGCTTGCTGTAGATATTTTATAGGAATGGTCAATGCTATTTTATGTTTTAGTATATCTTATCCTCTGATGAAAGCTACAGGTGAATCTTCCCACAATGAGAGCCCCTATGTACATAGGCTGACAATCACTTTGATTGGAAATGTTATTATTTTTGTCATTAAATAGGCTGGATCCATTCCATTGTTGAGGGATGTCTTGGTATCAGAGGTCACATACATGTCAGAAATAACCCTTGTTTCAACTGGACCTCATCACTGTCAGCTTGTTATTGGTGAGGACATACATGAGACTAAGACAATAAACATTGATCCAATGACAGGCATTGCGCATGTGATACTTGGCAAAGGTATGTGTGTAATCTTTAAAAATTATGTTATCAGACGGAATGTATCTGATGTGAACTGGATTCTGAGGACCTGATATTTTTTGTGCAGCGAGGCCTTATAATATTTGTCTTATCCTACCTTGTCAACAAGAATGGTGTTGTCTGAACTCAGAATGGAAATCATGCCGTACCAAGTGAGCTCTTCATTTCCAATATCCTTAGGGGAAAGTCCTTTCTGGATGGTTAAACAAGATGATATTTATGTATGTATGATGTATTGCTTTGTCATTATTCAACAACAAAAAGCCCTGCAATCATAAAGACAAATTAACCAACCATAAAAAAATCAAACAACTATAAACTACAAATACAGTAAGAGGTAAGTGTTGATGCCCTTGAAAATCTAAATAGAATAGAAATTTATAAAAGCTAGTTTTTATGAGATTAGATTTAATTTTATACATTTTAATCACATTGAGATTTTATTTGCTGAATCTCTGCATGACTTCTGTTTGTATTCCTTAATATATCAGAAATTTCAATGCCAGCAGTTTCTTCCCTAGAACTGTCAAAATCTGTAACTCTCTGTCTTCAGACTGCTTTCGTCTTACTTATGATCTTGACATTGTAAAATCTGATGTCAGTCACCATCTTCCTGGAAGTCTTTCCTTTTTGTCTTTATTACATGTATGTTTCTGTTTACTTTTTACCTAGAAGTGACAAGTCTGCCTTGTATTGAGTGATGGATTTGAAAAAATTGCGGTAGATGAATCCCAAAGCCAATTAAAAACTGCGTTGCTATAACTTTTGTATACCTAGTCTACTTCGATGGATATTTCATATGTTTAAGTAGACATAAAAAATAACCTCTTCCTTTCAGGTGCTATTATAACTTGCACAATTTTTTGTAGAATTTCGATGTGATATTATTGCCTGTTCTTGTAATTTGTACTCCAAAACCCACACTGAAAACTAGTTTAGTTGAGCATTGTATTCAACTATGACTTTAACATTTGTCAATCAACGATCATTAGAAATGCCCTGAAACCTAAGCTGTAATCTTACTTCACAAGAAAGTGTTCAGTGTCCAGAAAAAGCAGTATTACATGCACCCAGAAGATGATGAAGCTCAGTTGAATGAGAGAAGAATATATTTTAAGTACATTTAAGTCTTGTTAGGCATGTTTGATGTCACCAATTCAATTAGTATCAGTGATAAATGGTATGCCACAATTGATGACCAAAGAGGAGCTTCGACTTGTTATTTGTAAAAGTCATGTGATGGTTTCTGAGTGATGAGGATGGA
>JAAAKL020006326.1:0-18138 GCA_010016065.2 Carybdea cf. marsupialis auct. non (Linnaeus, 1758)
CTCTAAGAAAACCTTATTATTTGATGCTGGTTCCTAACGTAAGGAACGCAGGAATATTAACAGAGTTTTGACCAGAGCTTTTCAAAATTCAAATGCTTCTAGATAAAGTTTATAAGCACTACAGGTCTGGTATGTTGGGAAACAGACTAGTCCAGGGCTATCTTTAGATATCTAGAGTCAAATCTTACTATTTCCAAAACTTTTGATTTGTGACGTCATCACTTTCCCACTGCATTTTGAACATGAAAATGAAGCAATTGGAAGTCTGACCCTGTGCCAACGTTGAATAGAAGGGTGTAATCATAATGCAATAAATACTAAAATGACTGTGATAGGGTTACAAGAATATTAAAGGACAAGAAAGATAATATAACTGTGGTAAAGCGCTTCCCCCTTTGTGTTACTGCACAGTAGCGTATTCTGCACTACTTTGTTGTATCAAGCAGTCTGGCAACGACATCCATAGCACATTTTAGATAACAGGTACTAACTACAGTAGTGTCTTTTGCATTATATCTGTGATCACATCCACTAATGGAGAAGGTAATTTGCCTCGCCTCCGATATCTTTTACCTCTTCACTGACTCATTTGCCTGAAAACGTAGAGAGTATTTTGACTTACGATCAGCAAGAAAATTACGAAATTGGAGATATAATATGCTTTCTAAATTACTCCTAGGATGAGATTTCAAGGGCTTGGAGCTACAATAATTTACGGATCTAATGACATGTCATATAGCATAACTGTGATAAGGAAGTCATACCGACGAAGGAGTGTAACCAATCCAATAAAGACTTGCAGAGGCAGCCTGATGAACATTTGTTCACCCAGTCGTGCATAAATCAAAGGAAGTTTGGCTAAATGGAATTCTTAGGGTGAAACTTAAAAATTTGAGAACTGTAGTAAATAAAGTTTTGGATAAAAATCAAGTAAGACAAGCGTGAGTGATCAAGGTGCAAATACGTGAACCAGTACGGAATAGGACGGCAGCTGAAAAAAGGAGAGACTTAGTCCGTAAACGTAGTCAATGTACCTGAAAGAGATAAGATTCTGCAGTACGTATATAATAAAATAATTTTGCTTGTCATTAATTTAATATTTAATCATTCACATTTTTAAAAAACAAAGTGTTGTACATCGATATTAGGTTAGACCTTAAACTTTCAGATGGTGTACTGTTCTCAACGTGCACAATTGACACCTCTTGTAACGTTTTGCTTATATCTTGTTCCTCCTTCTTTATAAATTATGACGTTATCCATGTTTTACCATGCTCATTTAATTTACCAAATAACGTTGGGAATGAGGAAGCAGCAATGATGATGACACCTTTAGGGTTGTTTTAATTTGTCTCCTTTATGAACTGTCCAGTAGTTACTGATTGATTTGGGAACATGCGCCTTGTCATACAATGTCAATTTTGTTATCTCTTTTTCGTACTTGGAATAGAGATTCTCCTTTACGGTTGAGTTCTTGTGTCACGCCAGGCCGCACGTTCTTTCATTTAAACAAAATTGTGGTGTAACCATACTCAACTTATTTTGCAACGGATATTGAAGTATCAAATTTTATGACCTGCTCGCATATCGTAATGTGAACATTTACCGGTCTTCATCAACATTTCTGATGAGTTCATCAGTCGAATTCACAATTCTGTATTTACTTTCTACTCCGTTGCTCGAGTACTGACAAAAGTACGGGTAGAGTATCCGGGGGTTCCTCTCTTGCTTTCAACGGTCTTCGATTTGTTCGAAGAGAGTCAGAAGATGGAGATTTGCTCTCGGTTACAATAACCCAACAGTACCTTGGCTTATGCCGTCATGAAAAAGATAGGCGTACATTGGACTGTTTTAGTTCATTCCATGACAACCGAAGCCATACGTGCTAGCATCTATAACTGAGGCAAGTACATCAAGCAGAAGCGACAAGACCTTTACCTTGAATGCTATCCCGATGATAGATATGGTATATCTTCTAATAGAACCTTGAGATTGGCGTTAACAAGGCGCTTTCAACTATTCACTACCTTAGTCGATTCTGTTAATATTTTCAGCAATTTCGACAACGGGTTTGTTGTCATCATGACTGTTAACAACTTTCTGTTTCTGTTTTCTATCATAGGAAGTAGCACATCCGGGACTTCGATCTTGCTACTGTCCTATTGGAGCCTTTCAAGGTAAGAAATTTCTTTTGTTAAAGATATCAATGTTTAATTTCTCTCAAACGTGAAACCTGTCAGATGATATTTTATTGTAGATTGGGATTTTTGTATTCATAAGTTTCAGTTTTTGAGGAATCATTTGTCACGGTATTTTAGCGAGAGAAAGTGTTCCATATATAGACATGAAGCAAATTTGAGTGAAAAAAGGCGTTTCATGGTATTCAAGCAAAATTCTCTCATTTTAGAATAGTTCACAAAGTAACACATGGTACGAGACAAAACCGCTACTGAGTGATATCCCCGAGAATGTACAAACAGACGAATCATAACCTGCATTAAGGAACGTCTAACGCAGTCAACCCGTTGATATTCAATGACAGCATTAGAAATATTTTGTAAACCAGACGTGGCATGGAAGTAGGGTTCCTGAGGTTCTGCCCCTCCCCTCATTAAACCTTAAAAAGATTTCTGGGGAACTCCAAGCCTTCGAAAATTTGCTGAGCGAATTTCATACTTCCCAGATTTGAAGATAACTATTTTCTTTTGATGCGTGAATGATCTTTCTGTGGCCAGGAAGAATGGATTAAAAAGTAAATTAATTCGTGATAAAGAGATCAATGTATAAATACACTTGCGATATTGTGGTGTGAAAAAAATACCCGTTTAATATTTTGTTTTCAAGTGAACCTTACCTAGTCTGCTTTGTACTTGACATAGACCAAAAGGTTGTAATATTTTGCAATATATAACAAAATAGTTTGATATTAGGTTCCAATTTTAAAAATAGATGTAGCTTATAACATAATTTAAAGCAATAGTTTTCTGCGGAAAGAGTTCTCTAGCTAGTGAATTATAGGATCTGAAACCAAATATTTTATAGTATTAATCATTAAGGATAGTGCTAAAAGTGTGCGAAGATTTATAGCCTGAGAACTTTATATTGGAAGCTACACAGGCGCTTCAAAACCTCTTTCCCGAGAGATGCATCGTAATTAGAATTTTACTGAGCCAGAAACATTATTAGTATACTATCAGAATACCAACAGGAGGAGATTTTCTTTAAGAAGTTTCAAAGATTATTGCCTTTCTTAAAGTAGATAAGCAATAAAAAATTTTTCACGAAGTTATTTTTATGCATCTGTAGAAGTATCTTAATAAGTCGATTCAAGTATTATGGTTTGCATGTTTTAATACACTACAACAAAATACAACGGATCCTCGGTACTGGTATTATATCAACACAACTAGTGCCATATAGTTAGGAATTTACATGTCAGGGAGAGCTGTTGTTTTTTCTGTACCAAACACAATTTAAGAATAAAACTATTCTTAATAATATTGCGCATGACAACAAATAATTCAAAGAGAGTTCCAAAAATCCTAGCATTTGTTTCCACGTATTATATCCCAGTCCATCAGACGTTTTGGGGGATTATTTTCAGAGGGGAGAGATTTCACCATAGTAAAACTCGTAAAATTGTGCACCAGAGAGTTACAACAGTGCAAACTAATGGGAACCTGGTATTGAAACAGATTGACCATATCACTAACCGGGCTCCAACACCTTGTTTTTTACCCTTATGTGTACTAAAATAAACAAGCTAGTAAATACACACATGGTGCTTGCACTAGGACCAGTTATCTGACCAATAGGAATTGATGTCTTTTTTACACTATCTTTATCTTTGAATCCACGCTATAGTACACACATACCAAATCACCTATTTCATGTCGATCTGAAAACCCTCATAGCTTTTTGAATATCAGGTGCTGAGAAGAGCTAAATCCATAAAAATGTTAAATGAGTATGATGTATCGTACAAATTGTTGATGAATATTTCCCAATAAAAAAATAATCACGAGTTTACAAGCATTTGAAAAGAATATTGCTGCTCCAGAACTGGGATCTTCCATACGTCCAAATAAATATGATATGTGACACTGAAAAGATATAGATTTATGACTATGTCACGTGAGTATAGCTTATAATAGTTGATACGTATGATATATTATTTAAATAATTGCGATTTAACAAGCAAGGAGAAGTATTCCACGGTTCTAGCAACTGGTTTCGTTCTTACATCCACATATATCTATACTGAGTTTGTCGTGCATTTTAATTTTTTCTGATTTAAATACTACGAAGAATGAAGAATCACTTCCTTTTATGATAAATGTATTTAAAGTTTCCGTCGTGAGTCTGCTAATTACGTCTGATTCTAAGTTGCTGGAAAGAAAATATGCTCACTAAATAGAGCAGAAAAAGACATTCTTTCCTTTATCATTAGTACTTCAAAAGACATTGGCTCTTCTCCCCTATTAAAGTTTCTGTCATAGAAAGCTCAAGTTTCGTTATCTACTTTATCCTATACCTTCGCCATTCCTTGTTGACTTGGACTCGGCCATTTTTATATCTAAACGCAACTGCAGAAAGGCTCCAGCTCTCTGTCATTAACAGTCTCACAACTTCTAGTCTGGCAAAATTATCCAAAAGACCATCATCTTTGAAAAGGTCGTCACTTCTTTTCGTCGTCTTGTTTTTATGTTAAAATATCCTTCCTAAGGTCCCTACTACTTTTAAATTCTTTGACTAGTTTCTCTTCTGCCTAACCACAAAACACTTATCTGCAGAATCTTATGAATCATGTGGAAAATATAAAAAGTAAGATTTCAATGCAAATTTACAGTTATGATGTTGCTCTTTAAAATTTCAAAGGGGACTCGATACCGAATGGTCACTCAAAGGTACTTTCCTTCCCCTTCCCCCCCTCCAACAAAAATTCAATTAGCGTCTCGAATTCTGTCACAATCTTCATAAAGCAGAACCCAACCGTGGCAGTGTAGAGAAGCTGTAGTTTTGGGGATAGGCTGCTGCGTTGTACAATCGCTTCCCATGTCATTATAGTAGAGATGTTCGTACGTCTTACGTAATATTGCAAGGACAATAAAGCTATCTACCCCTTACAGGTTCTCCTTTTGTGATGGCTGCAAGGCTTTCAACCACCCCCTCAAAGCAATTTGTAATCATTATGTAACACCCCAGACTCCAGCTTATCCATGACGTCTGCATTAAAAACCAGTAAGTGTCCATGTGTACTCTTTGGTCAAACTTTCAGACTTCCTGCCGTTTTTTATTTCAAAAGTATAAGCAATATATACAATTATTGAAGCAACATGGCATCTCTTCAAAATAGTAAACATATAGTGTTATCATTCTAGGGTGCGTGTAGAGATTTCTGTATCGCACCGATACTTGCATGTTCAACTCTCATTCTAAAGTTCAACTCGTTTTTGTTGGTCTCTGTGGCTTACAGCTTTCAACAATTATTAAGCAGGTATGCCATTGCTTTTGTACGATACACCCTTAGATATGAACAAAAGATATGAGAACAACAAATGTAGATACCAATGAGAGTTGACTTCATGTTGGACTAGGTGAATGAAGAAGGCCAATCAAAGACGGCAATAACAATCTTACTGCTTTCCTGGTACTGCATGCGAAACAACACTAATTAGTATAAATGACTTTAAAAGAAAAATATGATATAGAAATGTTACAGCACCAACTGTTTTTATACTTCAGTTCATTCACTACTTTCCTTTACAGCCCCATAACTCTCTTACGTAGAGCCTTATTTATGTAACTTAGCATTTTTTCGCCGACATTCTGAAAGCTTAGGATCGACATATAAGATATATTACCTGATAAGTATATTGTTTATTGTTTGACCGATGACAGTTAGTAATGATAATAAGGGCAATCGCAATAATAAATGGACTATGGAAACTATAAATGAATTTAGAGGGGTACCGAGAATTAAAGATTGCTGAGTATTTAAAGTTCACGCAGATGTTATCAAGTGAAAACCATTACTGAAATAGTCGATCCTTTAGATATGATAAGTAAATATTTTGGAAGAATGAAGAGAGTAAGTGTTACAGAACACAATGAAAGCACAACAAATTGTTATTTAGCAAAACAAAGATCTTTCTCAAGGTCCCCATTACCTACTTGTCAAAGTTAGGTTGATATTGAAGCAAACATCAACAGTAAAATTTCTATTGTAAAATAAAACTATAAGTGTAATCATCATAATAGTAAACAGTTGCAAGTGATAAAACCTATATCTTAAGTCAGTTTGGGGTAAAGATTTCTCACCGTGAACTTCAGGCTTAGTACTCATATTTTATAAAAATGCAACCACAACATTATTATCACACATCCCTTATATTAAGCAGTTTTCGTATAGTGACTAACTATGCATCACAATCCTCTTAAAATATAATGAGCTCTTTATAGCTAAATTAGAGATAATATGCATACAAATAATAAAAAAGTTAAACAAAATAAATAAAATTTCTTGAGATCTTTTTATAAGTAGGTGTAAACGATATAAAAACTGTAGTGGGTAAACACTTCCATTTACTTAGTTACCTAACTTGAGCTGGTTAAATACTCGCTTGATTTGATAAGTGTAATTATGAGAGGAAGTACCATTATTATTATTATTATTATTATCATTATTATTATTATTATTATCATTGTTATTATTATTATTATTATTCTCAATTCCTTTGGTTGATTATCAGAAAGTGTTAGAGCAGTCTCAATGAAACTCTTATGTCAGGTTAAATTTCTTATATAGGATACCTCAAGAAGTGTTATATCATTTGAAGCGAAGCTTTTCTTAACTATTATTTTATTTTAATAACATCGATTTCACATATCTTGATGCATGTTTGTAAAGCTATACATTCTGTACAGGAAAGCCTATTCAAAACAATACACTCAAAGAAATATAAACATGAGAAAATGTATCAGTTTGTCTGCAATAACAAAAGCAACAAGAGGGAGGCGCGCAATGCAACTGTCGCGTATCTATGGTTGCTAAATCTTATATCAGTAGGAATGAAATGATACTCTCTGCCTTGGGTTAATAAGAAACATCCTCGCTTTAATAAGTTTTTGCTTATAGGTTCTTGAAAATGGACTTTAAAAACCAGTGAAATTTTATATCAATTCAAACAAATTAAATGTCGGCTCAGACAAAAAGGGAAAAAAGTAGAATAGTTATACAAAGCAGCGTTTCTAGTAATCAATGACTACGATGTTAGATTTCCATTGAGGATTCTTGCCTAAAAATAAAGAAGTAAAACGAAAAACATAAATGTGAGATATAAAATTAATGACGTCATCAATGTCATATGCATATTCATACGTTTTTGTTAAAACTTTTTAGAGGCAAAATGTATGGCGATCATGCTTCGTCACAAATGATTCATAAAGCAATTTCGCTTGTAAGCGAGTATTTAAGATTTTAGCCTACAAAATCATGGCATGTAGGAAACTTTTGACCTGGGACGTAAGAAGATGACATCCTCCACGCAATTAAACATTGGACTGCTTTTGTGGAATCGTGTCGAGTGTCATTCATTCTAGACATTTTTTGTATATACTTTGTCGGGGGATGGAATCGACCATAATACTAGACAGCACCCAAAAACTGAATACGTATTAACTGAAATAAAGCAAGGACAATTCATGATTTTCTCAATATTCGAGGGTACGTACATCGTACTTTTACAAACTATATCTTTAAACTTAACTCTGATTGGTTTATTGCACACTGCAGTAAATTTATGTCGTTTTTCTCCTGGCGCAGTAGCATAGACAGTATATCTACTAATACAGCCTAAAGTAGCATATCAGTTGCTAGATAATTGGGATCACAAATCTTATAGGACAAGGGTGTCTGGTTGATGGAGAGTAAACAATTCTATATGATATATATATATATATATATATATATATTACATATAAATGATAAGAAGGTGAGGAAAGTTAGGAGGAAAGCTTTAATTTCGTATGGTGGTTCTTACGCAGGAAACGTTGACACAGACAGAGATTGAACATTTATAAACTCCATAGTTTACATGATGTAAACAAATATAAAGGCACAAATAAATCGTGAAACAAAAGTTCTTGCTTTTATTTCAGGATATATCCTTGGATACTCTCCGGTGCGGATTTCCAAGCTCCTTTTCAGTATTTAAAAGTCTTCGTTATCGACTTTGATACCAATCTTCACTTGCAGTTTCTCATAAAAACCAGTTCTGCAAGCCAATGAATGTAACTATGACGTCATCCGGCAACAGACTCCTTAAGAAATCAAAGATACAAGAAAATGGCGTGACATCCTAGGCGCCTGTGTCCAGCTGTAACGAGTCTTATGACAAGTGGTTTCTCAGCTTAGAAGCATAAAAGCGGGATAAAGTACTTGCGCGTTGTTTACTAACATAGTTCAAAGCTTTTATGACGAACAATTCATTGAATCGGAATGTGAACGATTTTTGGCAAGTTCAAGTAATCTAGGGAAGATAGCCATAGTCTGTCGATTGCCGTAGTATATCTGCAGTGGATAGAAAAGACGGAAATGAATATTGGCTGTATTCACAAATACTAGGATTAAATTCGTTTATATATTTAAAAGAATTTATTCGACCAGGAGAGTAATGAGGAATACATGTGACTACTGTATACGGTATTATAGGTGTTGGGTGGCACGTTGCCAGAGGTAAACAAAGAGGCAGGGTCACCAATACTAGTTCTTTCTTGTATTATCATTGGAATAGAAAACGTTCTGGTGTGCGTATATGCTGAACAAATCTTTGCTCCCAAAGAATGGGAATTTCTCGCCCCGTACCCAAAATAAATCCCCGGCAACAAACAAATAACAAACACCCCACAGGAAACCTAGATGCTGGCTACTTGCCTGAATGAGCGACACGTTTTCATCTTCAAAGAGAAGAATTGGCTTCAACTACGCAATTAATTTCTAGCCTTTGAAATGGATATTTAGTATTTTCATTTACACAGCCGTATTTTTGAGACTTCTTTACAATCTGTAGGTGACGTTGACGGAAGACGTAAAATGTTGATGGAAAAGTTAAATATTAAGAAATCTCATAATCTTTTAAACAGGTCGTGTATTTGTTTGTATCCTTCGCAACAGTATGCCCTGGGCATTTAACACCTTCAAAAGGCTCAAGTAACAATATCTCTGTGATTTAGTTAAGCATGAAAGTTAGTTGCAAATAAATGAAGAGATTTGTTGGTCATCATCATCATCATCATCATCATCATCATCGTCATCATCATCATCATCATCGTCATCATCATCATCATCATCGGTTGACTTGTTTCGGAATATCTCAGCTTATTCTCCTCCGCACTGCACGGTCCACCATTGCATGATTTAAATTTACATTTTTTGGTATGGAAGTATGCTGTCCTCTATATCTTTAGACCAGGCAGGCTGACTACGATGCCTCTGCCCATGATACCTTCATTATACTATCTTACAAAACAGAAACACTAGTGAAGGAAAACAAAGTGCTAGAAAATTGTCATGGAATGGGTACAGCATTTCAAGAACAATTTCCTAGTAAATGCAAAACTACGCACTTCCTTCATCTAACTCTTACACACGCGATCTTACACTTGAAACTAGGGGATTCGATGTGCCGTGGCCCTCACTGACATATGGCATACGTCTCCATAAGGGTATATTTAAGGCCTTTCAAGTGTCAATCTAGACGTTTTAGAATGCACTGAAATTTTTACAATTCCATTTAATCACTCAGCACACCGTCATGGCCTCTATTATTTAAAGGCAAACATTATGGGTATTAGAGCTTAAACAGGAGTAGACCAGATGGATCCGTGTAATTTCCTCCGAGTGTGCTACGAAAAAGATTTTAGGGCCGAGTCCGCTCCTTTTTATGTTACATCGTCACATAATACAAATTTCGGAATATGATACGAAAGCTTCCTTAAACTAAGTCCTGTTCCCGTGTCCTTGCATTTAACACGCTGTCCTTTGCAAATTCATTGAAGCACACCTACTACTATTTATTGCTCTAGGCGTGTTTAGCTGTAACATTATTGGCATTCCAAATGGTCAGATATTACATCTGTGGTTATGTGGTTCTCGATAGAGATGTAATAAACAAAGTATGTATTGTTGATGAAGTGTACAATCGCGGTACAGACATGTCATAGTGCGTATTTACTGGTCGTTGGATGTCAAATGACCATGTGTTTTCATAAAAGAGCATGCAGTTCGTGATTGGGTAATATCCTACCAAAACAACTGTTTAGTCTGGAAGATTGTTTCGTTGTTTCACCATTTATTTTACTTCTGCCTTACCATCGATCCTTAATTGATAGACACTAAAAGGCAGAAGCTTCCTATCAATGTACAAAACTCTCTGCAAACTCAAAATACGTTTTCTTTCTTGATTTTGGGGTATTCTCAGCAACTTCCGTTCAATAATAACTTTATGCTGTAAAAGGCTAGATATGATCGCTACTTTTTTTTTCTATAGTCTGCTACCATGCCAGCAAAATTCATACATTTCTGAAAGTATGCACAGCAACTCAACAGCACGACCTTATAAACCAATTAACTAAGTAAGTATCGGAATAAAGTAACTAAATGGCCTAACTAAACTACTAGAACTAACTACACCAAATCGCTAACTCTACTAACTGTCTTAGGTGACTGAACTTACTTACTAACTGAAGTAATTGACGTTACTCGCTAACTGAAGTAACTGACCTTACTAACTACCTGATATAACTAAACGTATTTACTATCTGAAGTAGTTGAACGTACCTACTAACTGAAGTAACTGAACTTACCCACTAAGTGACGTAACTGACCATACTAACTATCAGAAGCAACTGAACGTACTCACTAAACAAAGTAACTAAACTTTACCCCTTCCCCCCACTTCGTCACTCTCCATCGTCTATTTTTCAACATGGTCATCATTTCATCCTATTTAGTCTGTCTTTTAAGCCATTATCCATACCGTCAAGAAGGAACTGCTGGCCTAACGTACAAAACGTACTAAGTTAGCAAGTTGAATCACCGAACTAACTATATAGACTAACTAACTTTCAAAACCAACTGGTCCAATTAAGTAACTAAACAGACCAACGAACTAAATTTCTTACGTAACTTAACAATGTGACCTATCTTCTTTAAATAAATCATTTATCTAAAAGGTGTAACTAACCCATCGGGAGTCCTCTTGAAAGTAAAGTCACCGAAATAGGTTTGCAGCCATTATGGTAGTGTTGTTGGTAAGCTGAAGAGTGAATAATTAATAAACGTTTAGAATATCATACATATAATTGAGTTTATACGTAAATCAACGCTTTCTATGACAAGTCATCTGATATGATGAGCCCTGCAGACATTCTTCTCGATAATGTTAATTTAAATAAGAGATGACAGCTTCTATAGAAGCCTTACATGCATAATTGGTATTAAGTTTTTCTTTTGTGCACATGGCCTTTTTTCTCCATCGACACTTGCGTTTCACGTAAGGATAACTGATACCCGAAAGTTCTTTCAAGAAAGGACTTATCGTTTGGAATGTAATAGTATTGGCCCCTACCTCGTAGTTTAGTTGTGTTTCTATAGATCTGTGATGTATATATTCCTCCGGAAATGCTCCGAATTCTCCTCCATTATCTTCGTGAATTATCCAGTCCCTCTGCCTGTGCTAGTGTAGTTTGTCTTGTGTCAGCATTAGCAGCAGTCTTATAGAAGGAAGAGGATTTCAAAGAGAACAGAAGGCATAGAATGAAATGTGAATTCCAGAAACAGCACTGTGTTAACTAAGGCTTCAAAGGCATGAAACACATACCTCAATCTATATTACACATAAAGGACACACGATCATATATTTTAAAATAAAAAATCACGCACTAGTCTGAGTGACACTGCCAATAATGGAACACGAATGTAACACGTTCCTACGGATCGCCTTATTTTTATAATGTGACAATCCCAACAAACTTTAAGAATACGAGAATCCTTTCAATAAGAGTTTTTAGGGACATCGAAACATCTCCGGTTCTGTAGTTCTTGACATCTAAAGCTTTCATTTGTTTTGCCTTTTCATAGTTTATCTATTGTTTCATCCTTCTTATGCGTTTTTGGCTAGTTCAATAGGTTATTTAAAACGGAGAATCAATTTCTAATACTTCGGGCATATGTGTGAAAACTTCTAAGCAACGTTCAGACACACCGTTCTGCTCAGACACACCCTTCTTTACAGGTACACCTTCCTACACAACAAACTTGGATGTCCTTATCACAACGAATATTCAGAAGCCAGTACATTTTTGCCTTATGGTATGGTTTTCATAACAGCAATGAACGGTATTTAAAGTCCAGGACTATCGTAGTTTGGGAGGAACGTCTCTTAACCTTAAATGCATATGTGCCGCTTTTTTCTCCTGCAGATGCAACAACACCTGTCTTGTTGTGAAAAATCTGACTTGAGCTTTCTGTGGAAATTACCAATCATGTTAGACTCCTCCTCTGCCAATCGATTGATTTCACCGACTCCCTGCGTTCTTTTGTTGAAGATCAAAGAGGCCGAAATAATTGCTCACCATTACTCCACTAAATAGATTTTTCAAACGGCCTGAGACTGAAGAACGCAATGGCATGTTTATAGGTCACAGCCGAGGAAATATACGCATATTATGTTCACTATGCTTGTACCTTGAACGATATGATATGATAATGATATGTTAGTTTGAAAAATGTTCTCAATTGACTAAAAGCCTTGATCAAATTTGGATTCCACGGAGTTACGTCATGTATTAATAAGATTATGTGATTAATTAACGGATTTAACATGAATTAACTTTTGTAAGTGTCACCTTTACATGATGTAAAAGGAATGGTTGTTGTCGTGGCAACCATGTACCATCATAGTGACTTACAGTTAATCACTGGCTTAGTGTAGTGTTAATTAGACGTAACGCCTTGGTAAATGAACTGAATGGAAACATCAATGCAACTAAGTACGTTTATGTTTCGCTTGTTGTCATAAGCCCTTATTCATATGGATCGAATTCATGCTCAGCTGACGCTCACAAAGTCCTCCTATACAATATCATACGTTTTATTGTAGCACAGGATAGTCTTAGTGCTGATGTGATTTAAACTACCCTTTGCCCTCAAGAGTCAAAAGATAATATCAGGGACGCAACAAAACCTCAGCAATGAGCATCGTTATCAATAGCCTTTTAAAAAGTGAATGCTTTTGATACACGCATGCAGCAAAACAGGTACGGCAAATTATGGAACAATTGCATTTCGAAAATAGCAACTTGGTAACGGAAATAATTAGTACACTGATGATTTACGTCAACATCAGTTTGTACAGTAAAGAAATCTGAACTATTTGTAAACAATACATGTATTGCATGAAAACAAATACAAACATTGTTAATCTAGTCTTACATTCTAAAACAATTCGAAGATTTACACAAAAACTATTCCATGACTGACTCACACTTAATTTCAAAACATGGTTTCGAAAGTAGTACGATGTATGTTTGCATAGTTAAACCTAATTGACTTCACGAGAGGAGCACTATCTTTGAGTCTGATTGTAAGTATATATTAATACTATGTGAAACTGTTTCACGTTACATTTTTATTTTTACTTTAAAGTGAAATACAGTGTCTAGACACTAGAGTGATTACTCATTTTAGAACAGTAGTGAGTCACAAATTGATAAATACTCGAGCTAAATTGCTTTCTACAACTAAAATTCACGTCTATTTCATTTAACTGACGTTTTCTGTTACGACAAGAAAGAGTAAAAAGTCTTATCGTAACAGGATCAGCTGAAAATTGGGTTCAAGCTTTCTGTTAGACACGCCCTCTTTGCAATGGATGACGTTACAAAGTAATTGTCGTTATTTGACAGAAGCTGCTGAAGGTATGCTACTGCAAGGGGCACGTGGATGATTGAATAGTGCAATATTTTCTTGTCTTTACCCAACTTCCTTGCTGAAACTTAAAAACCAACGGCAAAGGAAAATAAACGTGTTGATATCCCCGCATTCCCAATCGGCTGACACACAACAATGTGGTTGAAATGTTAGCTGTGGAATGGTGAAGGATTTTAACACTTTTAGTACTGTATTACCATTTGTCCACAGCGCTCATAAATGAACTAGTCGTTATCATCTTACTAGTGTTTATGCCTCGGTTTTGGCACTATTACCCTTTGTTTAATTTGCCTATTTACTTTATAAGCAGTCACCTGTCCAACGCGGTCAGTGTCCATTTTCATATCCAACGAGGTCAGTGTCCACTTTCATACGCCTCACATTCGTAGTTCCGTTTCCGTATAACGTTAATATGTCAAATTCAATTCGCCATAAATAATTGAAAATCCCTCTTAAAGTAACTTTGAAAAGTAACAAAGTCTATCATACAAGTCATTGCCTGCACAACTTTCCCCACAGACATGACAGTTGGCTTTCTGGGTGTACAAGAGAGGGCGTAGAATAGAGTCAACCATCCCCAGCCAACTATTTTGTGCCCTAAACAATACTTCGCGACTACTGTGAAATTTCTGCAACTGCCCATACCAAGAGGTGACTCACTCCTCTAATACACCCCCCTCCCTGGTGAATAGTAGCACCTTCGTTTAGGGCCGAGCGACCAAAGTTTTTAAGTCAAAGGATCTGTGACTTGTCAAAATCTTTCTTATATTCTACTTGCTTAGAAGAATCGCATTGAGTTGAGACAGTTTCTTGACTGCAGCCTAGATATCTATCGCGTTTAGAGAGGGGAACTGATAGATCTTTCATCCCTATTACATTACTTAGGGGTCTCCATTCGACAATAGTTCCAAACAAGCTAAATTGCATCGTGCATTTCCTCTGCTGCTTGGTTAGGACTTGACTCTCGTCTGATATGATTGAAGTGTTGCGAACAACCACGTTTCTACATCTTGTTTGAAGGGTCTACGAACTTATGCAAGACTCACTTCCTGTAGCTATGTAGCGATTTTTTAAAGCAATTCTAGTGCTGACCCAATTTTGAACCCAGTCCTCTCCTTTGAGAGGCTATGTTATCAATACGCTAAGTTCTTAATCATGAAATGGCTTATAAATGCGTTCTTATCGGAAATATTGATTATGAAGAGACAGCTCTTATATACACTTGTGAATCCATGACGTGGGAGTCACAGCATCCTGCATCAACGTATTCCTAATAACATTGATATTGTTAGAGTATCTATAAAATAAGAATCTAAACACATCTGTACAATTTTACATGACAACAATAACTAACAATGACATGATTCAAGTTTGATTATTGATCAAGAAACACGTGGAATCGAATTTCATGTTTAAATCATCATCTTTATATCAGATGGCCTTATTTTTCAATAAAAGTAAAGATTGGCATTAGTCCTTGAGTTAGGTTTTGTGAGGTGGAAAGATGTGGATGACATCACTAAGTTATGACATCGACCAAACTCGCTCTTACTTTTCCAGCTATGAAAAGCTTGTAGGTTTTCGGGGCGAATTTTACGACCTCACCCTATCCATATTACTCCTGGCATACATAGACATACATGGGTTTATATCAGGGGCGTTTCCATCAGAAATGTAGGCGTGTAATGTAGTTACAGCCATGCATAAGATTCACTAGTGACTTAATATCTTTTACTTTTAAAAAGGTTTGATGAAAACATTCTGATCTCTAGTGGGAGATCATCGGTTATTCTGGTATGCAACTGCTGTGTGTCGGGTACACCGCTTTCTCGGATTACTGATCTTCTAAAACCATGTAAAATCCCATAAAATGATTTGTGATGACTACTTTACAGGTAGCTGCCCCAAGTTTATTTAGTCTACGCCCACCTTACTAAGCACAGAATCTATCCAATTCAGCTGTATGCACACATGGAAATAGTTTGTATTCGCTTCTGTGCTGTAATGCAGTCCTCCTCGACTTTTTTCTGCCGCATCATAACGATATCCACTTAAGATCCCTTTGCAATTCATGCAGTTGACCAAGTAAGAATTATCATTAAATCGTTGCTTTATTGTTATCGCCAGGGCCTCCAATGCCAGAAGGCGAGGTCAAGGCGTGGTAACCCAGCCACCCCCTATTTTTTAGTTGTATGACCAGTTGAGAGCTTCGTGTTTATGTAAAACAATATATTATTTATCATGCACAACACTATCGATAAACTAAAAGAAAGTATTCAATGCTTAAAAAATATCTTCTTCATTTTCTGAACTTCATGATTTCTTTATTCTGGGTTGATTTCTCTAAGCTTTCGGAAGCGTGTCTAAGGCAATGATTTTACAACCTCTTTTCTCCCTTGATATTTTGTTAATGGTACACATAATATCGTACGTATGTACCTTAAAATATCTCAAAACCCTGTTTAACAACCGCAGAAGTACCCAAATGAATTTCCTACGTTTACCACTTTAGAATTATTCTCATAAAATTGTCGTCGATTTTACGGTCATTCTCAGAAAAATGTTGATCAATTATAATACACTTTACCTAATACCCTTTTGTCACTTAAACTAGTGAAATCCTAGCTATCCCAAAAGTATTGAATGGGTCCAATCTTTCTCACCTAGAAAGCAGCCCATGTTTCCTAGGTAATCCTATATGCCCCTCCCAATAACATAAGCTGCCTGCTCATTAAAGATTATGTTATTTAAGTAAATTTCTAATCCCTTTTAATTACTTTCAAAAAGATCTAAGTTGTATACAACTTGAGGACGATTGTTCAATTGTTGATTGAGCCATTTAAATCTTTCCATATTGACTGTCTTTGTCAATATCTCTTCGATTGGCGTCGTTGTGACTTAAGTTCGTTACTTTCTTCAGCTACCTTACCACACAATGTTACCGCATGCTTGGTAAATCAAAACTACGTTAGATTTTGTATCATAAAGAGTCACCCAATAGCAATAGAAGGAAATCTGTTGCCCCTACTTTTAGACCTCTGAATGGTTGAAACCTGTTTTTTCATTCTATTGATGTCCGTAATCACAAAATTCTTTATTACGTATGAAAATCTTTATTACCGATTTTCTCCCGGTGGCTAAAGGTGCCTGCTCATTTCCAGCTGTTCCACTTCTCTGATTTTCTCAGTTAATCCTTCGACTAGTAGTTTTCTCTTATGTTTATAAACAGTTCTTCGTACTTTGAAGCAGTCTCAGACTATGGAATATCACTAAGTTGTGTACCCTTTGAAACCAATAAAAAAGACCTTTAACTGGGGAGAGGAGAGGTAGTAGCTGTTACCACAAAGAAGCCATGCATCGCCACATCAGACAGACAGTCTATTGTAGTAAATAATGCGACATCAGGATACATCTTTCATTTTGACTAACGGGCACTGGTGGTCGAAGGCAAACGAAGATGGCCAAGGGTCTATGTTAAGAGCTCGAGCACGTTTGCAACTATACTCCGGCAATACCATTTTTAGGAACATAAATTCTCTCATCTCAGCTTATGTAGTTATATTCACACATATGTGAATAAGGATCTCTTACTCTAAAATCCCTAGTCAAGTTAACCACTTTTGATGGTAATCACCCTTCTTATCTCAAATCCAAACAGATCATATGAGCTGCTAAGCACTAATGGAAACCTTTGCCATAATGAACTACTACAAATGAACTACTACAAATGAACTACTACAAATGAACTACTACTGATGAACTACTACTAATGAACCTCTACTAATGAACTACTACTAAAGAACTACTACAAATGGACTACTACAAATGAACTACTACAAATGAACAACTACTAATGAACTTCTACTGATGAACTACTACTAATGAACTTATACTAATGAACTTATACTAATGAACTTATACTAATGAACTTATACTAATGAACTTCTACAAACGAACTACTACTAATGAACTCTTTGCCTTTCGTCACTTTTTGGAAAAGAGATTGTAGATATGAATTATAGGAAGCTGCAAACAACTAAATCAAGTGTTGCACAGAACCTCCTCTAACTTCAGTTATATCTAACTACTCTGAGGTGCAGAATGCTTTTTCACCTGTCTTTACTCAGATGCAGGCCTAACTTTAA
>JAAAKL020006327.1:0-18137 GCA_010016065.2 Carybdea cf. marsupialis auct. non (Linnaeus, 1758)
ATTCGACTGAATCCATGCGCCGGCCCGCGTCTAAAAATTTCCGAAAAAGGTTGATAAACTACAAATTAATTTTAAGGGGCCTAATTTTGGTGTGAGTTAGGTAGTATCAGCATTTCTTCAGTAGTTTTAGACTATACTCTACAATGAAAACGAAAAATAGTGCTGTAAACGATGTTTTGTAAACAAAAGATGACAAAAATACATTTTCATATCCATTCTGCAGTATACAATGTTTTTCAAAAAGGTTTTAACCCATACATTAGGTGTCACGACTTTTTAAATGAACAAAATCATAATTATAATTATAACAAAATTATGTGAACCTTTTTAGAGCATGCTTAAAACAAGCATTATGGCTTTTCTCTACACTTTACAGACTAACATGTATAGAAGCCCAATTTATATCAGAGACAATCTTATATCACGGCTTTTAATAGAAAATTGAAAACAAATTGCTTCAATTTTCTTATTCGACCCATTATATAAATACACTATCTCAAAGGTGGATATTTTCTATAATTATTTTCCAAAAAATTTGGTGGAGGGGGTGACCAGGGGGGAATTGTCCGGGGGGATTGTCCGGGGGGGGATTGTCCGGACACGACCATACTTATCTGCAAACATCGGGCGCTACTTCCCCTTTGCCTATTCGTAACCCCGCTACCCTCCAAACTCCACGATGATGTGAGTATAACAACATGAAATTTTCTACTCATTTTAATTATATACAACTTTATATCTACCTGACCTTTATATTACGGTTCCTACGCGAATGCAAAACTTCCCTGGTTGCATTTTTTTTTTCGAAAACGAGGTATCAATATTTACCGACTCGACGCCCTTCAGGATGAATTCATATCTCGTCGTTAGGGAACTTACGTAGGCTAACGGGTAAATATGCGGCAATAATGCTTGCCATTTTTAATAGTTTTAAAATATTTAACGTTTCTGAAAAATCTCTCCCTCCCTTGAAAATGACTGGCTACACCTTTTAGGTATATCATTATTTCCGACATTGCTGTCTCCATTCGCCCTGTAATCCTGACCTCGTTACAGACCTGTAGAGTAATGATGGAGTCTTGCTAATAGAGTGCATCTTTTGCCTATCCAATCATTACACACACTTATCTTCTCAAGCTGATCTTTGAACGCTTAAAACTGGATGGTTAGAAAAGACCGTGTCTCTGAGACGGTAAATTGACCTATCGTTCAATTCTAAATATTTTTACGATTATTTCTGTCGCTTCTGTGATATGATGAGCAAAGAAAAGCCGGTGACTTATGCAGTACTTTAATCTGTTCAATGCGTCTTAATTTAGTCTTTTGAAAATGTTACCGCCATGCTGCTCGGAGGCCTGGGTCCATTGCATCATTGTTTTGTGATCAAAGTTATTTCTTGACGCCACGTGAAAATAAATAAAATTAAATTTCAAACTTTTTTTACCGACAAAGATCTACTGATGTCTCATAAGCTATATCCGAATTGCATATTCACTGTAATTCAGGTAGGTACAGAGAAGGTTTATCCGATGGTTGCCTTATCTCCTCTGTTTCCCTCAGACTGCCTTCATGAAGATTTGGGAATCAAAACATAATGAAGTCCACCTGATGATGCCCAAAGAAAGCACATACTGATTAGGTGCTAATAACAAACTGTAAGTTTCGGATATATGGCAAGGTGTCTATGGAAGCTTTAAACTCTGAAGGCGATGCTAATATGAGAACAGAGTAATTTAACGTAAGGAGAACACTGTGAAATGAAACACCCTTTTGGAAAATTGATAATCCTGCAGGAATATGATTTTAATATATTTGATATGAAAATATGAATCAATTTATGGCACTAGAAAGTGTTGATACCAACGAATCGTAAAAGTACTTTTCAATATATGCTACTTCTGCTATGTCAAATATTAAGCATATCCGTGAAGGGGAAGAGAAACACTAATAAAAGAATCCCTGTGAGGCTATCATTGACAGTAGTTTGCTAAGGGGTACAAACATGTACAGTGGGGTAAGCAGGAATTCCCAAGCTCATGACACGCTGAAATAGAAGGCTTGAGGCAAGATTTAGCGGCGGATCCTGTCACAGAAATATTATCATACACATTGCCATCAAAAAGCTATATGTCCCTCCGTAAGGGGGGACCAACCCCGCCACTTGCACCCAGTGCATAATTATATTCAACAATTAGGACCACTACCGAGGTCGAGCTTGAGCTGTCGTCAAACAACGTTGTAACAACAAACAAGATGACCAAGACATTCATAGTAATTTGCTCCCAGTCTCGACCTTCAGATATTAGTTAGAAGTACCTTTTAAACAGAAAATCAGAATAAAATGAAAGAAGCGAAAATTATTAAAAACATTGTAATGATGAGAACGCGTTTAAGGAACCTAAGGGTTTGAGTGGTTTTCTCCGCTCATGTCAATAATCATGCAGAATTCATTAATCTACTGGCTTCGTTAGCCACATCATCTAAATTCACCAGTCAATGCAACACAACTAACGAGTGAAGAGTCTTATTATGTCCTATCTAAGAGCTAGTCATTACGATCGATGTCAGGAATGCATTTCAGACAGTTGCTATCTATAAATGTTTCTTAAAGACGACAGAAAAATAAAAATTTGATATCATCGACTCTATTTGTAATGACCTGTCTCCGGGGGCTGAGAGAGTGTAAGGGTTTTCACAACGACGTCATTACTGCAGTTATTACCGTGAAGCAAAAATTATCACGGGTTAATGTTTATACATAATGGAGATAACATGAAAATTTAATTTCTCTTAAATTTACAAAGACAACTTCTGATCTATTTTGCAGATATAATATGAAGAGAGTCCTTTTACATTATCTATTCATAATTGAATATTGGGTATTTGTTATATTGCATACAGGTCGATGTCACATGGTGAACGATTAAAGTGCACCCTTGAACGAAAATTTCATAAGCTAATCTCTACTCAGAGCAAGTAAATCCCTTTGATTTAGAAGACCTTAAGTACATTCAAGAGAATCTAACAAAGCCTCTATTGAATTGGCTGTCTTTAGTAAAGAGGTCCATGGTATTATCTTATAGAACCTGTTGCCATACAATACTCATGATCCCTTAATCTCGTATTTTGTCAATAAGCTACCTCGCTCAAAAATAGTATTAAATTGATATCATTGAAAAAGGCTCTCATCTGCAGCGTGATTAAGCCCTACGAGGGTGTGGTCCGTCAATGTGGCCAGGATTATGGATACGTCACTATTTCATACCCCTTAACCATGTTATGCTGAACAGCAAAACAAGATTTTAAGCTTTTAGAACAAAGTTAATTTTAAATATTTTTTTAAAATTTTGATCGAAGATTCATTTTCATGAGATTTTATATCTCCTCATTTCGCTTAGGTCTATCGAGTCTAATTAAAGTAACAGATTGTGTAATACAGACTTCTGGACAAAATCTTAATTTCCGTGGCACATTGACTGTTGTGGGAAGCAACTGGTTGTCGAACATATTACTGCAAGAACAAGGTTTTGTTTGGGAGACAAGTTGTAGTATCTGATGAACGGGTTGTCTCCCATCCTTCCCTGATCAAATAAACTCCAACATCATAAAGGAAAAGAAAGAATATTTACAAGCATAGCACCTGTACTGAATAGTACTAACAGATCGTCTTAGAACTAGAATCTATATAAGATAATATCATCTTTGTTCTCCATCTTTCTTTACATAATTTAGAAACACAACTTTAAGCTATAACTGTAACTCATGTAGGCCTACTCTGTTAAACTGCGAAGCTCTGAAACTCTGATCCTGAAGTCAAAAGTTATCTTTCGAATAGTCATGGGCATCACATCCGATGCTCACCTCCTTCCCAGACTACTTCTACAACAGCACCCTTAAGTAAGTACTTTGTTTATTAATAATCTACATTAGCCTCCCAAAAGTATTTGATCACTTGTAACAAGATGGCGTTCTGCAAAACAGTAAAACATGTAACCAAGTTTCGCTTTAAGATTCTCAAGCCAAGATAGAGCCAGGTTTTGCTCTAATTGTTACCAAAGTAAACTTTGACGTTCTATTAGACAGTATATACAAATCAATTAGGTTTTACTGCAAGTATCATAATATGTCGATTTAACTACGGGCCATACCAAAATGTAGAGAACTTTAGTACGAGGATGGACTGCTTGTAAGATTTCTGAGGGAAAATGGCTTCTCCTATAGAAAAATTGCGGGAAAAATTGGATGTAGGCCTTCAACTACTCACTATATTTACAGATGTTATTTGGAATGGGAATCAGTTGCGAAAAAAGGTATATGCAGCCGACCAAACAATTGTCTACTGGGGCTGAGCGACACATCTGTCGTTTGTCACGGCAAGAACGATATTAAACTATTCGGACGATAAAAAACAATGTAAACTGTGATAAGTTAAAAAGAAAACAGGCTTCAATCCGAAGAGTATTACATAAATATGGAATACGTAGCTACAAGAGAAAGCAAAAGTCATATATCTCGTCCATGAACAGAAAGTACAGAATGACATGGGCGTCCATTTTGTCGTCATGGTTGCCGTCAGATTGGGAGAAGGTCATTTCTTCGGAAGAATTCAAATTTTCCTTGGACAACGATGCCAATACAGTGCGTGTGTAGATAAAGAAATTCGAGTCCAAAGTTCCGCAATTTATATAAAAATAATCTACAAATACAGCTTCAGTTACATTCTGGGGTTGTATTGGGCCGACCGGACCAGGAGCTCTTGTCGTGTATGATGCTAGCGTCAACTCCAAACAATGCTGTGCAATGTTGCAAGACAATCTGTTTGGCAGTGTAAAGAAAATGTACGGCCATGAAAGAAGTCATTTTATTCTCCAACAGGAATACGCAAAAATCACATGTGTCCAAATTTACATGGATTTAAGTGAGTCTTCGTGGTATCCGTGCACTTCAATGGCTGGCTCAGAGTCCTGACTTTAAAATTATTGAGAATGTGTGGCTAAAAATAAAAACCAACTCAATCCACATCCTCAAAAAAATAAAGAGTTATTGATAAACTCTGTCCTAAACTGTTGGTACTATATTGACCGTACGTTCATTCAGAATCTCTAAGTCGATGCCCTCTCGTCTTGCAGCTGTGAAGAAGAGTCGAGGATATTGTGCGAAGTATTGATGAGTTCGACATCAAAATGGAAGTAAGTTTATTAATACTAATACTAGCTATTGGCTGGTAGTTTGGCTTTTTGTTCATATGTTTCTCATTCCTGTATTACTCCATTGATCCACATTTTTAACAACATTATAACGGTCTAAAAGCTGAATGTCACTCTCTAGCAAATAAAAGTCAATTTCACATCAATAGCCGAATAAACCTTTGCAAGATTCACTCTGAGGATTCCTTGATAAATTCACAAGTCTTCTATAAAATATTTCTTCGATACTTGAACGTTGGCGAGAGATATATCCAAAATTGTAAATTGCTAGCTCACGTTGTCTGTCTGATGCGATGACGTTTGCAAACTGTGTTGTTATGTATGGAAATGAAAACAAGGTCGAAAAAGCTGAATGAAACTATTTGGCATAACCTTGCTGAATTTTAATAGAGTTGCGTTTCGATTGGTACATTTTAGGATAGAATCCATTACCCTGTTGAGAAATTATAGCACAATCAATTCAGAAGTGGATTTCCAGCTATTGACATGCGCCATATTCATTTCACGTTGATGTTCAAATACTTTTGGGAGAGTAGTGGAGATAGGCAATTTGACCAAAACAACTAAGTTTGTCAATGGTTGAAACAATGCTTTTAAATCAGGCTAACGGAGTTAATAGGAATTAAATTTCACTAATAGCTTAGCTTAGATAGATTAGCATAAAGTAAGTATTTTCGATTATGGCTGAGGCTAGTATATAAAATTTTGAAATAGATAACGAGAAAACAAAATATGTCGAATTTATGCTTGCGACGTGCAAAGACAAAGTGAATTGTAAAAAATGTATTTACATTAATCGCGTTACATTCAGACGTTCCTTGCAATGTCATGATCCATCCTGAATTAAATAGAACATTGACTACGCCCTTCTTAGGGATGTCAAACTTTCCTGTTGCCTCTCTCCCTTCCCCAAATAATTTGCTATGTGTCCGCTCCTTGGGCAAAGATCGTATTTTGTTTGTTTTCTAGAGAGCAACACCAAATTCAGAAAAGCAGAAGCTTGGCAAGCTACAGTAAATAAGGCAGTCGGATCTCTTAAAAAAAGTAAAAAGTCGAGCGTTTGTTTCTATTATGAAGTGTACATTACTCTATGGAGCGGGAATCTCTCCCCTAGCTGTAATATGAAAGAAGCCCTGGTTTGGTGCAATCTGAGTTCACAATCATGCTTGCAATGAAGCTCTTAATTGCCTCTTCAGGACATCATTTCATTGGTCTGAGTATTAAGTTCTTCCCTACAGAACAGGCCTTTACGCTGGTAAACACTGAGAGATTATAATGTTGCAAAATGTGTTAAGGAGGTTCTACTAACAAGCTTTGAAGTAACCGATAAGTATGCTTTATCCTAAGTATCAAAGTTTTTCTTACGAAGTTTGCTATTAAGGCCATGTGCATCATTTCGGATTACCACAGAGAGACGCCTTTCAATTTTGATCTGCGCTGACCTACAGCAACACGTTGGAGAACGTTTAGCCGTTGATGATATTTATAATGTAAGAATACTGGTCAGACGACGATTTCATGTTGGTGGATGATTGTGTGAAGTACAATGGCAGCATTTTATAATTATCTTCTTATGTTGCAGCTCCTGCAACCATCGTAAATTATTTGCTAATGTCTTTGGAAAACTGTCTTGAACTATGATGCGTCTCCCAAATTGTATTTAGAATTTTCCTCTGCTTTTTTGATTGATGTACTTATTTACTTACTTATCCTCTTTATGAACAGAAGTCTGCAATTTTTACTCCTCCTCAGCCCCTTCTTGTGCTGTTACATACGATTTAATTTCATTTCTATGCATTTTATTGTATACGCCCCTTCCCATTTTGTGTTACATAGAATAAAAAACCTGGAGGGGTCACTACTCATGGAAAGTGATGTAAGGAGGATGACCCTTGTGCAACCTGTCTTTGTGTTCAGTTCATAGTCGGATACCTTGTTGGGTCAGATGATAGTACATGTTATATGATAAACATTGCTTTACTGGTTGATTGGTTACAATATAGATATATTATGATGTTGCCAGATGGTTTTCGGTTATCTTCTTGATGGACTACCCAAGAGTATGACTATACAAAATAGGAACCTGTAATTTGAAAAATTCAATGGACCCCCCTGCGTTGACGTCACATCTGGTTGACAACGGTCGCTAAGGAGAGTTGCTGGAGGACCACACAAACAACGATCGCTGTGGATTTTGTAAGGAATGGTAAGACTTCTACCTCTACTTCGAAAGGGAAAAGACCCGTAAAACGCAAAGGGTCTATAGGGTTAAAGTAAAACTTGACACGGTTTTCCTGCCCACAATCAACTTCACTTTCACTTGGGGTTCGCTTAGTCGATTACGCTTTAGAAACTTGTGGTGGTTTAGCAGGTAGAGTCATTATACGACTATACAGACCTTACAGCATCAATAATTTTTGTTTAGAATAGCTTTCTTTAGAACATAGACAACCCCTTGAGCAGCATGTGACAAACCCTTTGATACATTTCTTTATATGTACCTAATTTAACGATACTAAGTAGAATCTAACTGTTAAACTGAGCCGTAGCTTCTAGGAAGTGTTGAAAAAACATGACTATGTTAATTATGTGTGCCAATCGTTTACTTCATCAAGCATTACTTATTGTAATCGAGCAGTCGTCTTTAGAAGTTGACTATGTCAATATATGTAGTTTCCTTTTCATCTTGCTAAATAAAACATTTTTTCAATTAAAAGAACTGAGTTATGTTTAACAATAGTACAGAGATATATTACGTATTTTAACAAGTTATGGGCCCAGGAGCGAATAGTTGTGAAGTGCAATAAGTGCAACAGATTTCTTTCGTTGAAAGTAAATGTATAGATCATGGCGACTCGGGATGCACAATATAAGGTCAGATTGAAGACTGGTATAAATTTAACAGAAAAGGATGGTTTATGTGCAGACACAAAATGTAGATGGTATCATCAAGTTCTGACCTTTGTGATATAGCAATTTGGGAGGAGCCGATATCTGACGAAGAAAGTGAAATGACAAAATGGAGAAAACAAGATCGCAAATCCCAAGCAGAAATACGTTTACACTTATCGGGTTGCCAACTTCCCAGTAGACATCAAAAGATATGTTGGAAACGTTTAAAAGTCAACATGAACAAAGGAATATGAAGGATGTCATGTTTTCTAAAAGATGGAATCGAAATGGTAAAATGAAGGAGTTTCATGGCATGCCGAACCCCATCAAAACGCACAGAGGAATTGACAATAGGTTAGCTCATTTTGGTGTTTAGCGAACAGGAGCCAGTCTAGGAATTACTCTTAAGTTTTCCACTGTCTAACGATGATCTCCCTTCTCACCAGTTGACTACCAAATGTGTTGTGATTCAATGTGAAATGTAAATTGTCTTATTCTCGAAAATCTTAAATTTGTGATATTTTCTTTTTGAATTTTATCTAGATTTACAAATATATCACCCCTTATACTAATTGTACTTTTTAAATAGATGAAGTTTAGTTTTGGTCTCAGGGAAGATTTGGGGGTCATTTTGTTTGTTTGTGTATTTCTTTTTGTAGTTGTTGCATAATGGCAAAATAAGTACATATACACATAAGAAACAAAAAAGCAAACAAACAGCTAGCGAAACGCAATGGTAAGTTATTGTGAGATTAGTTACCGTAAAATGAACGAGATGTACTAACATTGGAAATGCTGGTGCCAAAATTCCTGATTTTTAAATTATATGTGTTGTAAAAGGGGCCATCTCCTTGATCAGAAAGAATATAGATCTTTTGTATGTCCCTATGCTTAGCCAAACTTTAATTTGTGTGAAAAATTATGCAAGCAGGTTACACAGCAAAATTTTCTGGTAATACTTGTAATGTCACAAATGATAAAGTGGTTAGGGGGGGAAATGTGTAGAACAAACCATTGTAGTCTAATTACCCGAAATGGAATCAACCTGGTCCTTGTAAATACTTTATAGATTCGACTTTTGAAAGACCTAGATGGCGATATTTGTACTATTCTGTTAGGAAAAAAAACAAACTTTGACAACCAAGAAGAAGAGAAAAAAATTGCAAGTAAGAAGAAAATATTCCTTAGCCGTATATCAATGTCTAGCACAGATCCGTTGAAAATTGTTTACACTTCCCTAAGGAGTCTTAACCGTAAGCATTCGAATCTTAGGTTAACGGGTTCAGTTTTCATCCACACCGTCTCCGTGGGTTAGGGAGAAAATACAAGTGTAGAACATACAAGGAGAGTTGTTGCTAATAGAATCGCTTTTTCGCTTTGGCTGCATTTCAGCAGTAAGATGGCAATTGTAGCAAGAGAGCATGAAACGTCACACTTCCATGTGTAGGAATCTTTTGTGGTTTGGCTGTATATGCTAACACTCCTGAAAAGGAACATTCCATGGTGATAGATTCATCGAGTAAGAAATTGCAGGAATACACAACTCATTAGCACAGGATGGAGGCGGTACTTCTTTTTAGGGGAAGAAAATTAGTTGTAAATGAGAGGACATTAGTGTTCATACTCATTCCATTTGTAATGGGGTTGAATGATCTTTAAGTAGGAGGAGCAGAGGAAATGACTTCACTGTTGAAAGGAGCAGTTTATTACTGATGAAGTAGGCTGCTGTTGAAGTTAATATGTATTGCGTTAAAATGATTGAATAGAGTAAGACGACTGCTGCTGCTGTGTTATGGATTTCAAATGCTTGTCAAGTCTTTTACCAGTGTATGACATTTCCATACCATGACATCGATCAGAAGATGTCTACTGTAATACACGCAATTTGCGCAACACTTCGTAATTGCCATAATTGCTTCATATACTGTAATTTGTATAATATTAGGATGAAATCAACTTGTTTATACTACTAAAACTACGGAGACGATTAAAGTTCCTCAAAAATTTTGTTACGAAAGGGTATTCTCGAGACTCTGGTATTGATGTCACAGGCGTCATGGAAGAGCTTCCAATGCAATAAGGTTTCTCCTCCCTGAAAACAATGACGATTCTGATATTACATTACGTACTAGAGTAGGCTACATAATGTACTCTAGTTGTGAAAAATTGCTTCAATCAAGAAAGGTATATTATCCGATACGTAGAATACACCTTATAAATGGCTATTTGCTTCTTATCGGAGGTTTAGGAAAAAAATGGCGGGAAACATTTGTTTCAAGAGGAATGTTATACTTTCAAACACAGATGAAAGTATGAAATCCGGAAGAAAGATATCATTGTTGGTCAGATATTCATGATACTCAATTCCCAAGGTCCCACCAGCTAAGCGACCGAGTAGTTATAACTCTTCGATTGCTAAGAAATTTGGAATCAACATTATCACCATTGTTTAACGTTTTGCTAAGGAACGTGAAATGCGGATGAATGATCTCCAGACAAGTTGGATGGGGTTCGTTTCTCTAAATTTCCTTGCCTTAATTCCAATTTTTATATGCGTCGACGCTTGACTAAACTAAATGTCTGCCCGCTTCAGTAGCTCAACGTGAAGAAGATCAAAAAACACAAATACGTTTGCTCGAGGGTAAGAGAGTTTTAAACATGTTTCTAGCGTTGGTATATTTATTATACCACTTAACCAAACAGAAGACTACATTGCACTTACAAACTATTGTGGTGTATCTGAAATCTCTGTGGAAATACCCGTGCTAAACATTGTTACTATGTACATAAGCCTACGTATAGTCTTTTTCACTTCTGTAGACCTGCATCTTGATCCACGTCTTTATATTTAACCACTAAAAGGAGCTGTTGATGCTCGTCTAGGCACTAATCATAGCAAATATTTGGTGACGCAAGGGCATAATTCTAGGGGTGCTAGGGGGCTAAAGCCTCCTCAATATTTAGGGTTAAAATACTTTTTCTCAATACCATGGTCGCAGTTGTTTCTACCATAAAAGACCGTTTCGATCAGCCTGACTACCAGGTTTGCTTAAAACTGGAGAAAGTACTTTTAAGCGGAGCAGTCGGAGAGAATTGTGATACAGCCAAGAGATTGTTGAGAAGGCGAAGTTAAACTGCAAAGTTTGTCCTGCTCGTTTAAAGATTGTTCTTCAGACATTAGTCTGATGGAAGTTTTAGCAGCATTTACAAAAACTCAGCAAAGGTCATCGTTTAATTTTAGATCAATTCACTAAGTTAGCGCAATATTTTTTCGTAGCGCCAGCAAGCAATGCTACAAGTGAACGTGCTGTTAGTGCGACGAGACGTATAAAGACGTACTTGCGCAACACGATGGACCAGAACAGAGTACAACGTATAATCAGAGGGGTTTGATAACACAGACCTGAAATTAGTTTTGAACGAATGTATTGGCTTTTCTGACAGAAGAAAAATTTGGGGGCATAATAGTAAAGCCATCATTTTTTGTAAAAACGTCAGCAAAATATTATTAAATATTTTTGACTGCGTCTGGTCGTCAGTCATCAATTTGTTCGTGTCCATCAATTGTGCAGTCATTACAAACCAACTTGAAAATATACTTAAAGAAGCTCAGACAGAACTCTTTCAAATTGTATTTTTGACCCAATATTTATTCGATAGGCTAGGTACAAGGTGTTGGATTCAGCTACATGATAAAAAAAACTTATGCAAAAAAATGGTTAGGGGCCCTTTATCAGAAATTTTAAGGCTTATAAAGGATGGAATATTTCAATAATCCGTGCGATTAAAATAGCTTGTTGTTTATGTCTGAATGTGTGTCAAAGGCCGTTTCTGACAAGCAGATTTTCAACATTTTCATCGTCGCCCAACCATAATGCGTGACATTTTCCCAATTCATCAATTTCAAAATGTGGTCCCCTCAATATTTCTGTCACAATTAAAGCCCTGTCAAAATGTTGAATGTTAGGCTAACCCTCAAACGTTTTTCGTCCTCCTAGATTGTTTGGAACTTCTTGGACAAGTAGGGCTCTACCCAGGATTATCGTGGTCCTATTTCAACTGATGGGGTTACTGAAAGCTAGTTTACAAACGTCCTCTCCCTTCAATATCTAAAAAAGGTGCAGATTGATTGGGGATTGAACTGTATTTCTTTTGAAGTAAATTAAGACCATAGCCTTCCCACAATTATGAGACAGTAACTTAAATAAATAACAGCTGGTTAAAGACAGCAGATACTGAATTTTTGAAGACATGATTTAAATTACTTTAGTTTATTGATACAGTGGTTAAATTGGGGGGAAATACACGATTAACCGTGGTCACCCCTCCCCTAATAAATTCTTGGGCTTTCCTATTGAAATACTTGGGCTAACGGTAAAAGTAAGTTTAATTTTTTATCGTCATTCCATGCCTCAATAACTTTCGTATCAAATTTAATGGGGACCCCTTGAAATTTTCTGTGTTAAGTCAATTTTCTTTTCATTCAAGTAATATAGAGGTAGTTGCAATAATGTGACTGCATAATAGCCCCCTCTTTTAAAGCTAGGCTGTCCTTCTGGATGTCTTGGTTGGCTATGAAAGTGGGAACAGTGGATAGTTGAACTAAAAAGGAGATTCGAAGGCCTTGAAGCCTGAAAAGCCCGTAAGAGCTCCAGAGCATGGGCAAAAAGCCATAACAGTATATAACCTAGAGTTGGATAGGTCACTAGTCGTTTGTAGAGCGAACTGTAGCTACGACATTAAAATTATGGAGAACATCAACAAGGAGAATAAAGACAAAAGCAAGAAACCAATTTGAATTACCAAGCCTTGAAGAGCATTTTCCGTCAGAACCTTCATAGCCACTGGCACTTATATCACGTCGTGAGATGTATAGCTTCCTAATTGATCGCCAACACTGAACTGTTACACGAGTACATTTCTCACGACTAGAAATCATGAACATAGCGTTGTAAAAACAATCATTATTATCCTTGTCTGTCTGCCATATTTTATCAACATCTTCTAAATAAGCAACAGAAGTGATTTCAGAAAATTTCAACAATTAGTCAGACATTTTGGGTTATTTGAAGCAGTTTTGTGGGACATAGCAACAATAAGTAGGGCGGGGTCGAACTAATTTCCGTAGTGGAAATATGAATTGGAAGCTAATGCGGCGAGCGGCGAGTAATGGGGTATATCATCATCATAGGTAACCTAGCTCAACCTGTAGAAAAGAATCCACGAATGTGGGTGTAACAGGACTAGGCCCCATGGTCTCATCTTTTCTATCTCCCTAGTATCTACAAATCTGATTATTTCCAATCCTGTCTTCTCGATTCTATTTGGCAGCAACCTTCAATTGGCAATGGTGAGTCTGACTAGCCTCTTGTGAACAGTTTTGAATGCCGCGAAAGATATGATAATGGGACATTTTAGAATTTTAACTAGGGGATGGTCTAGGCTTCATCTTGCTGTGTTAGAGTCTACCTATATTTCACGTTTTCAACCTAGTTTATATAGGCAAAAGGAGTATGTGTTTAAATTGTCAATGTTTGAGCGTGCTTAACTTAATGTTATGTTTTCTTGCACGTCCGCATATTGTTAATATAGATCCTCATTGTATGTATAAATAGTCTCATTCTGCTCTGGTTCTTTACCGATTTAGATCAACTGACGAGAATCGGCAAAAAGGTTCTTGATCAAAATGAGTTGGCTATTCAATTGTCTCTTTAACTTCTGCAGTTCGCTAATACGTTTCAGTCTAAAGTATCACATAATGATGGTGATGCATCAAGCAACGCTAGAAACGGTTTTCAGTGTCATCCTTAAATCCACCTTTACGACGGATTTTGTGCAAATCTCTATGTTTTAAACTGCCTTTTTAAACTCCTCCAATAGCACAAATCAGTACAATGACAAGGAGACGGTATGTGTGTATTGCTGAATTAATACTGGTGTAGTAAGTGGAAACTGTACCCACTGGAAGAAAGAAAGTGTCTTCAAGCTTTACAACATGATCATGACTAACCCGCCATGCGATTATGACGTCATAGGACCACGCAAACGCGATTCTGACTGGGTCTTTGCACCCTCCAAAACCGCCAAAAAGGAGAAGGGATTATAGGGCGAACACAGTCAAAAACAGTGTGTTATGTCTGCCTCCTGATATTCTGTCAATGAGGCTAACCCTTTTATCCTTCTCTTTTGTGACCTACCTATGAAAACGATGACAAAAATTCAACTGCGGTATTGCCTGCCCTTGTCTATACCTACGACTAGATGCATTGTAATTTTTGAATCTAAAGGCTGTACTAGTGCTGCTTACATGTTTCTTCTTACATATGCTCCATCGAAGTTAAGATGCAACATTATTGGAATGCAATCCAACTTACTGGTAATGTTGCATCTTAACTCGTTGCATAACTTAAATGAGTTACCCTATTCAACTAAACAATATACCTGGTACCTTTCCTTCCCATGCTATCGACAAACCTTTCTATCCTTGCAATCAGTACTAAGCCTACTAAGTCTAGCTCTCACTAAACTGTGTTTGAGGGATCTATATTCTATCAAAACTATCGGAGTTGGAGAAAATTCGTGTAGAAATATTGACGTGTGTTTTTATTTTTGCAAAATAGGTATGTCTATTACACTACCAATCTCAAACAATGTTTAACGTAGCGTCCAAAAATTAACGCTTGACGATGAAAAAAGTGGACTCAATATTAGGATTGAAGTTGCTGATGTGGCTGATAAAGTTATGAAGGTTATGCTGACAAATACTAAAGATCTCCCTATAAACCACATGAACTAAGTTACCTTAAAACTGTAAAATTACCTATGGAAATGTTTGCCCAGGCTACTACTAATCCTAATACTTATAGATGTTCCAATAACTAGTTAAAGGATTGATTTTCTAATACTACTTCAAATGGGAAACTAGCTTCGCTATCGAAATAACAGAGTTAGGGATCGCGATTTCAGTGATTGTTGAACTGCCTAGAGACCCAGATGTAACCTACTACCAAAACTATTAATAGTGCAACGAATGTATCTTTACGTCAAGTACCTAAGGTCTGAGAGTTAATATGACACATCTGATACATTATACTACTGAGGTTAAAAGCTTTATGAAACTGCTCATCATCATTTCGTGTTTACACTATAGATCTAAACCCTGAAGAAAAAATAAGAACCTCAAGAAATTAAGGTAGTCCATCACGTTGACGCAAATAAGTCGTCCAAAAAAAGATCAATTTGTTTATTTTTTGAGGCGTAATAGATCAAAGCAGGATTGTCTGAAAAAATTTTGAAGATATCAAATTTTGCTTTTATGAGAACTGATAAAACAACCCCATCCCCTCCCTCTTTGCAAGGCGTTCCGACTCTTTGTCTTTAAGTGAGCGCACAAACGTCTATGCTGATAATTTTCTAGCTGTCTGGATCTTTAAACATAAATAGAATAGGACGTACTATCAGTCGTTGATGTCTTTATCATATAACAGCATACATCACGAACTTTAAATTAGCATTGATGATTTCATGATGATATCATAATCATTCTATAGAAATTCTGAGAGAAACACGGTTGTTTGTGTCTATCCCATGCTAGTACACGTGGCAGACCCCATTAAAACGCTGCTGCTGTTAACATGGCGACTAATGAATTGTGTTTAGAACGACGCGGAGGAGAAATGCGGCAGATGGTTTTGCCGAAATGATTTCGATCAGGGGTTTACTGTGACACCTCTATCTAGACTTGCAACGACAGCAATCACTGTTCATCTCAAGATTTAAGAGTCTATTTTTTATCAAGAAAGCAACTACATACAAAGAATATTGCCTTTCACTTCAAGCTTCATCTGAGTTGGACCTCTATTCCTTTATCTTTTTTTAAAATTTCCTATATTACTAAAACATTGAAATTGGATTGACTACGCAACTGTCCGAGCAGTTATTTCTAAATAGTAAGCAACGCCATGTTTGGCAAGAGATTATTACGCTAAGTACCACGCGTATCAGTTTGATTAGACGCAAAACGTCGCTCGACATTGTCGGTAGAGTAATCAAATTGTGAGAATCACGGAGGCTAAGTTTGCCATTAGAGAAGCTTGGCGTACCTTTTAAAACTATAGATGGCTGTAAATGCCGTTTTAGTATGTGATCAGACTCGCTGACTGTGTCTAGTATATTCACATAGTTCTGTCTTTAGATGAGTCTTGGAACTCATGGTGCCCAGGAAATGCTTCGTAATCCTCCCCCAAATGACGTGAACTAAGCGTTCCAAGGTCGTTTTGTTGAACAGTCTCCTTGCATCTCACGTTCTCTCTATTCGCTCAGCTTTGTTTTTGCCTTATCGGAAAGTACACGACTGCATACGATGAAACCATTGATTCTCGCGCAGATTATGGCGTTTCCAGGAAAAACCGTATGAACTAAGGGGCTAGAGAGACGACAGCACCGCAAAGGTGGACAAAACAAACTTTTCCGAGAAATAACTATTTTTTCAACCAGTAGGCAAACGAGGAAGTGGTAGAAAAAACCCGGCTTTTGCTACAACTATAAAGGTCTCCTACTAATAAATAATTTCATTATGATTTTTACGATGTTCTTTGAGATATTCTCGGATTAGAAGTTAATAATTTAACAACGTATGCCTAAATATTTTTCATAAGTTCTCGTGTAAAACTAACTTTTTTCGGGTAAAAAAGAATCACCCCGCTCCCCCCACGCCCCGAAAAATATGGCCTGTACTGTTATGTTTGCAGTCAGTGTGCAAATTGTTAAGGTCGATATAACCAGATATTTTAAACACGTGTGCTTCATAATCTTTGGTATACCTAATCCTTGTCTATACCACGTCTATCATTCAGGAACAACATGCCAGTGGTTGCCAAAAAAATTGGTTAGCATCGATTTATCAATTCCCCTGCAAAAAAGAATTGATGGAATGGTTCAAAGGACCATGTGCTACTTTACTTGCTTTTATTCAAAACCATCTCAGGTTTGGACTTTTTCAGTAACCTTCCCTCTTCTAAGTTTCAATGGAAATTCTCTCGTACAGTCGACTAAGTAAATCACGAACGACGCCACTGATATTAGTACCATGAAAACTAGGAAACGTGCTTCAAAAATATACTCATATTCATTGATTGACTTTTGCAATTACACATTTCAAAAGAATATGAAACTTAGGATTTTACAAAATTTCAAAGAATAATAGAGTTCAGAAAATCTGATCTTACCTTTTTATCTTACATCATTAAAGTATTTATTATCTTCCAAAATACGTTTTGTGAGAAGAAATAGCATAGCTAATTATTACTTACGATTAATTGCATATAAACGTGGAAGCTTTATGACGGTTAGGATTGTATCATTAGGAAAATCCCAGAAAGGTTGTGGTTGATAACTGTCTTTTCATGGATCGCCTTATCCCTACACAATCCTAGTCGATTGTTTGAGCTTCGACTGGGAAAGGATTGGATTCTTGTATGATCCAATATAACCTTCAGACTATTAACATGAACACGAAAATCACCAGGCCCCATTTGATGCATCCGCTACATGCATTCTCTGTCGAGTTACAATAACATCAGCAGAAACTTGAAGTAGAAGCAGGATTGATATTTTGATATTTTGGATTTTGGAATATTGTTGTTACTTTTTCCTTACTCTCTGCCTTCTTGCTTTCCCCAATCACCTTACGACGATTCTCGTAACTCCTTCCTTGATAGCAGATATTTGACAGAGTTCTCTTGACACGTGTCATATTGTATCGAGGATATAAGTCATCTCTCCTTATCTGCCAAATGGTTAATATCTTTAAAAAAGTCTTTGTCTTTTATTATGAGAGATGGTTCGTAGGCAAGTTTCATTGTTTTTCTTTATTGTAAAATGTATAGTTTCATGCTATTGTAATCTTTAGACAAATGATTTTTACAAATCCGAACAGGCGTTTTCCCACAACATAACACACTTTCTAACTGACATGGTTGCAAACAATAAACTTATTCCCGTGACGACACTTTGATACAATTTCCGACCGTTTATTGA
>JAAAKL020006328.1:0-18135 GCA_010016065.2 Carybdea cf. marsupialis auct. non (Linnaeus, 1758)
GCATGACAAAGGTGGTCGGGCCCAGCTGCAGACATACCAAGATCGTCTTTAGGTCCCACTCCCCAGCATAATTGGTCAGAAACTTGCAAAGTATGTCCCCCCCGCTAAATTTTACTCTTTTTAAGTGTTTGGTACTTCCCTTTCATTAAGCCCATTGGGCCTAAAGGTGTTCAGTACTTACTTATATATAAGTACTTAGGCAGACACACAAGTAGTCATGAACTACATAGCATAGAACTCATTAAACATGAAGTGCTTGGGGCACTGGTTCGGTTCGAACCCAGGATCTCCCACTCCGAAAAGGAAGACCTTACCATTGCACTAGATAGTGCGATAGTAAGGTCGACAATCCGGGTAGTCGATCCCGAATTCTTACCACAACCAGCAACCTTATTTTCTGTTTCTCTGTTAGCATCATCGGTGCCATTTCATTTGAAGACATAAAAGTCATCAATCTAAAAACTATATAAAAGCAAATAAGATTGGCTTCGCTGTCGTGAGGTTTTGTAATTAACCATTCTTCAACTGACTGCGGACAGTTATTCTCTGCTTGTCATTTACTCACAAATTAGAATAATAACAATTGAAACCACGCATGCATACATGCTTATTCAACATTTTAAAACGGGTAAATTGCAATAATCAAAAATATGCCAAGAGTAACAGAGTAAAGTGTCAAAATTCTTAAATTTAATGCCTGTCCATTCATCTAGTAGAAACTGCCATAGAAAAGCACTAGTAGGCCTACCATTTGTTTTAGTCCTCCAGTGCTAGGCATTTCGTTCTTCTTAGTTCTCTCGACAATATTACGATTAACTGTAAAATCTGCCAATGTTGCTTTGCCCTCCACCCCCTCAAGTTAAACCCGCAGTAATCTAAATCTTATAACTAAAATAACTATCCAGTAATCTAGCACCTTCCACCGACTGCTAGTACTTTTTTTCACGATAGCCTTCTCCCATTTCATTAAGAGTTAGAATTTCCACTGTATATTTAATCATGATTTCCCCCGTCATTACCTCTCTAGAGAAAACAAGGATGACATTCCGTATTTTAAACTTGTAAAGTAATAATCCCAAATATGTTTAGATTTTATTTTTACTCTGTTGTAGCTACTCAAAGGGGTATGATTTAGGAAGCTCTTATCGGTTTTACATTTTCTATACTCATTCTTTGACACCCCACCATTCCACTGCTTAATAGTCACTTTACTTAAGATGAGCCAAGTGTGCCTTTATTTATAGGTCATCGGAAACCATGATAAAATTTGCAGTCGTTGCTAGCGCACGAAAACAAAATAAGATTAATTGCTGCGGTTGATTTTGCTACATTATTAACTAAATATTTTATTAGCAATGTAGCTGATTTGGGGATAATGCCCGTCGACTTAAACGTACTAGGTTGATTAAGTGAAAAGCGAAAAAAGTGTCTATCCAATGTTGTGGTGGCTTAATGTCTCATTTTCGATACAGATATGAAAATATTACATCGTTGTCGTGAGCACACAGCATTATCTGAAATGTTGCTGTTGCTTTCGCAAAGACTTGTTCCACTGCCATTATGTTTCTCCCACAACTTGCAAAGAAAAATCATTAATGAACTTTCTGTTCACTAGTGAATTTTTTTTCGTTGTGACTCGGATATCTTTATAGGAAATTCGCAGCTTCTCTTCATAGTTATGAAATGACCAAACCTAATAACTGACATTCTTAGATCAATGTCAAAATCAAACGAATTTTTGGAGCTTGGTCATAAAGTAATACGGAAGCAAATCAATGACGTCGCAAATCGAAAGTTTTAGAAATAGTAAGATTTGACTACAAAGATCTAGAGTGAAATCTGAATTTCAAAAGCTTCCGGTCAAAAGTCTGTTGATATTCCTTGGTTCCTTATGCTAGGAAACGGTATCAAATAACAAGGTTTTGTTAGTTAGATTTTAAAACTGTGAAAGCTGATATCTCGGTGTTGGGAAAGGACAACACGCTAAATTTTGGTCACTGACTTTCTTTCTACTACAAATAAAACTTGAGTTTTCTTCCCCATAATACAAACACTTTCAAAATCGTGACGTCACACTGTCCCTCCGCATAATTGATGATGCTGTAGGAGGGGCTTTATGGAGCCTTCATTCTGTGTGCAATTTTGAGTGGCATGAGTATGTTTCACTTCATTTACCTTTATTTTTCTTGGTGATTTTTACACATTTTTCTATATAAGGAGAATAAAATGCTCTATAGGCCTATCATTTTTGTAGCGGCGTCCCTTCTTCTTTGTGCCATATACCATTTTATAATCACCGTATCCACTGCTGGTGCTCCCCTACTGAATGGATCACTTTTTCAACACCCCTTTCATGATTCTGGTTTAAGAGTAGGCTCGTTTGTTCGGGCCTATCCAATATTTTCACGAGATCCTAAATTTTCTTTGAAGAATACACACCTCTGGCACTAATATCCGTTTTCTCCTCACTTACGAGATAATCCAAAACCTTCAAAACTTGAAATCTGTAGCATCTTAATATCCTTTGTTGTAATGTTGATGATATTGTATGATCTAAGAGTACATGCCAAGCCTGCTACGGGAACTGTGTCGTCCTAGTTTTAATCCATAAAATGAAATCACGCATGAATAATCTCTACAGCAACTCACTGAAAGCGAGGCTCAAATTCTCAGTTGTATCGTTGTTAGCCATGAATACTCAGTAAGAAGGACGATTCAACTTTCTGTTATTCTGTGATAATGACAAAGTAAATCACTCTTTGAGAGTCTTGTGGTGTCTTTTTGTATACCTTTTTCAAGGGTTTTGGAGCTATAATATTGTTCACTGACAATATAACTTAGTCCACACAACACTTTTGAGCCTCTTTCTGATTCCACTTACCGCTGTCCAAAAGAGTATTTTGATATGGTTTATGCTTCAGTACCTGTAGCTCCGTAAATAAAAATTCAGTCTCTTTTTGTGGTAAGATGTGTATGAAGTATTTACAGGAACTTGCCAAACATTACGCACATCAATACATGACATTTTGTCAATAATATTCCTATAACTCTAAACAAAAAGTAGCCCAATAAAAACCAAGAATACCTTTCCTTTAATAATAGAGAATATTAGCATATACATGTGCTGACACTCATTAACTTACAAATTCAAATTGTTCTTCTTGCAAAATTGATATTAAAGTTCATAATTTTAAACTCTTTGTAGCAAGGGTTTTAAATGTAGGCACTAAGTAATTTGTCTGTGCGTCTAAGTTTTAAAATGTGATCATCTTGAAATCAACATGGTGATATTCACCTAAGATCATAAACACTTAAATTTAAAACAATAACAATATAATATAAACTTTTGCTTCCGAAAACTATATGTTGTAATGGCTCAGATTCGATAAATGGGCAATTCTTATCTACTCTCAGCGGAAACTATATCTGCTAGGGGGCGATAAGCTCAGTGTCATGACTCATATTGTGTTGGCACAATTCTTTAACAGCACTGGAATATTCAGATTTTTCGGTATTCCTCCTCTTATTAAATTGTCTGCACAAATGTTCCTTTGTGTCGTTTATGAATGTCTATGGAGACATTTTGGTAACCGACCGTCAATGCTTTTTGATTTTGATAGCCAGTATGGCCGTCATTGCGTAACGCGAAGAAAAATAGATTGTCATCTTGAGCATCTCTATCAGAAATTCCCTGGAAGCAACCGAGTCTCATGACAAAATACATGGTCACTAAATCTAGTTGGTCCTCTCTAGCGAGCAGTGTAATGAAATTGGTATTTTCTTTAATGATTATTAAGATATAATTATAAAATTTTCCTCAGGTATGAATTATTAAACTAACTGTTTGTGATACTGGTACGTTAACCCTCTGCCGTTCTACAGTACTGACAAGATCTACGTTTACAGTTAACGTATTTCGTAGCAACTTTAAGCGTCTCACAAAAATGGCATGATGTATAATGTCAACATGCTTGAACAAACTTTGGATAACAAACATGATCAAGTTCAAAATGTTTCAGCATTTACACTATCGTCGGATATATTGCTCCTGTAGATGTTGTGAATAGGAGTCCAATTATGAAAACAAGGCGACAATCTACTAGCAAGTAATTCAATCCTCTAAGCACCTGTAATAAAATGAGCAGGCTCTGAGCCGTATCTCACAAATCAACATTATTTAAAACCTACGATTATTGATTTATTTTTCTTTTAAATCCAAATAAAAAATAATAAGAATAATTTTCGTCACAAGCCTTCCATTTCACCATGGCAGATTATAAGTCTTTTTTACCATAATGATAAAAAGCAAAAGGCTGCTCTGAAACGCATTCATGCTGAGCATCATAATCTGACGAGATCAGCGATAGCCATTATCAAAGAAAGAACGTCTTGTTAATTGTATGTTTCTATTGACAATATAGTAGTAAGAAGAGAATAATTCATTTTCAGGAGTATGTGTCGTGTGTTTGTATTTTAATCATGATTAGGAGCTAGTCTAATTCCAAGGTAAGATTAAATGTCTTTACCACTTGTTTAATCAAACTTGAGTAAAATGCAAGAAAACTAATTACTTTCGTCCCGAACTTCATTTACCTTGAAAAGGAGAGCACTGACAACTTGTTTGTAGAGCTGTCTCAAGTACATTTATTTTGAAGAAAGGTTGTCGAAAAGGATAAAAACAAAAAAAATTCAACTTTTCTTCTTGTGGCAAGATCTTAAAATATTTCTAAGAGAGAGAAAATTAACTGCTGTATTGCACATTTGCACATATTTCCTTTGCTTGCCCGACCCTCAAAAACTGCAACAGATCTTTTACCTTTAAGCGTGTAAATTTTGGAATGTGTTTGAGTGATTGTGTAATAAATTCTGGGGAGAGCGGCAACGATAACACTAATATTATTTTTAAGATGCTTGTATTTTCCACGTCTCCTCCTTCATTACGTTGGCAGCTTGGCAGTCAGAAGTCTCTTCCCTCAAACATCTATACCACGGATCTCCTATTTTCCTTCCAGTTCCGTGTAAACATTCTTCGGACCAGCGGTGACTAATTGCGGACCTAAATGACTTCTTACGCGATCCACTTAAAGTTTATGATTTTAAACTATTTTACAGTATACGCACAAGAGGGTATATCTATTGTTTTAGAATGCTTAAATAAAAGTAGAAAGCGTTTAATTCCGTTTTGAAAAACAGGCTTTAATTTTAGAGGTAAAGGAAGTTAGCAGTCTAGAATTATATCTTCACCTTCTACTCTAATGTAGCTTTTAACACAAAATGTATGGAATCTGCCAAAAATTTGCCGTTGCGAGTAGAGAGAATTAAGTGAACTTTTACCTAGGTCGGTGGGGCTTAGTTTGCAGACCAGAACATTACGATTGCTTGGGTCTCAAGTTCGAATCCTAACGGTGACATATTTTGCGTGGTCCACTAATTTCTTAATTTTAAATAACCTCGTTTGAACTTAAATTTAGATTACCTTCGCTCGTGTAATCGTTGTTACGTAAACAAATAATCCACTTTAAAATGAAGCTTTTGTTTCATTTTACGTGGAGAGTCTGTGACGGCAAAATAGCAGAAGGGTGTGGGACAATGGGCGAAGTAATCTTCTAACATATTTTTCTTGAACCATATGACTTGCGCACATTTTAATACCAGACTTGTCTCCAGAAATGCTATTTATATCAAAATAAACTTTTGTTTTATTTTAACGTAATAATCGTACAAGTAAATAACGAGTGTCTGTCTGAGTAGGAAACAAATAACCTGCTCCATGGCGGTATTGTAAAAATGCATTATAGTAAAAACAGTTATTACAGTTATGTCGCTTTGCAAAACCGCAGAGGAAACGCAAACGTTGAGAACTACAATTTATTGTTTGTCTACCTAGACACCGGTGACTTTTTAAGTAGAAAATGGAGACTTATTTCAATAACTAAAATGCTGATGACTTGCGATGGCCGGAAGTCTATCCGAATGGCAGAAATATGTACTGATCTACAGCCTGTAGTGGCATACCATCTCTAGCAATACCCTTTTACTCTCACTATATACCTTAATTGGTCACAGCTTAAGTTACTAGATGCAAGTTAAGTTACTAAGATAAAATAGAGAATTCAGTGCATCGAAAGTTATTAACGAATTGATCATCTGTTGTAGTCCATATTATTAAGAAACTATGTTTGCAATCTACAGATTAGAACGCCAGCCATGTCTTAATTAATGAGGATATCTAGTTTTTTAACATTGCAATATCACGTTTGCTATGATAAGAAATTGAAGTCTTGGTATATCAATTTAACAATATCAATGGTTTTCTAGTTACCATGAAAATCAGTACATTAATTAATAATTATTTTCAGTCGGTACATTAAAGACCTGTGGGCCACCGTGGTCTAGTGATTAAGGGATCGGACTCACATGCCAGAGGTTGTGAGTTCGAATCCGGGTTAACCTGATGTAAAGACTATTGGTTGGGGAAGGCAACGGGAGGTTACCCCTGTAAATGTGCTCTCTCCCCAGGACATTGCTCAATCTGGCTGAGCAATAGGCTACGCTCGAAACAGAGTATGCCACACACACAAAAACACACACACTTAAGACGACCCTTTGATGAAAGTACGTAAAGATGTGGGATCTTCAACTCTCCTTCGTGTTTTGCGTTTACAGTTTTATGCACAGCATAATTTAAGTTACATGCATGAAGCAATTGATATCGATAGTTTTGTGAATTTTTGCTATCTTAGGAAACAGATGAAATTTCTTTTGCTCTAGTGAAAATCGGAAAATGTCACAATTTGTGATCAAGTGCTAGATATTTTGACAGTGTCAGGTACACCTACACGACGTATCTACCTCTCTATCAATTTATGTAATTCAGATTGATTTGTTGCTAACCGCTCCTAAAATACTTTTAAGCAACCTTAGATGTAAGCAAGTAAAAGTGTCGGATCTTCAACTCTTCTTCGTTTCTTGCGTCTACAGTTTTATGGACCTCATGTTTTACGTTACATACATGAAGCAATTGATATCGATAGTTTTATCGTTTGTAGTAGAAGGTACTGTTTCTGTTTTGCTTATTTGATATTTCATAAACAGCAACAAAGCTGTACCTATCCATGCCTCTTAGACGTGAAAAGCCTTTCCGACTTGTAAGGTGTCTTATTTTGTTTTTAACTCTCCATGATCGACATTGTTGTTCATAGATTAACAGGACATAGGACGTATCATACGCTAGATTAAAGTTAGGCATAATAGCTAGAGTGAACCTGATTCTAGTATTGCAAGACAAGATTTAATGACTTTGGCATGTATGTGATATCCATATAAACATACCAATATACTCCACTTATGATTTTACCACTGTTTTAAGAATTCAAAGATATCCTACCTCTCCTCATGACTCGTATAACCGTTGTTATAAACTTAGGCTGCAAGAATAAGCTGCTGTATTTGGAAGTATTCCAAAGCTTTCAATGACTTTGCGTCATTTTACCTACTGCTTTTTCTCAGTGTATCATGAAACAACGCCAAGCCAAAAATCTTGAGTAGTCTTGAATAAACCCCTCAGAATCCAAACATCCAATGGCACGTGTGAAAGCGTACCTTGCACCTCTAGAATTGTCTCTTTTGTAGGCCAAACGTTGATGACATTAACTCTGGTTTAAGTCTTGATGGACCTTTCTTCCTAAAATTTTTTCCAAATAAATTTCAAGTTCCCCCTACGCAAGCGACGATTCACATTTCTTTCGTAAACTCAGTTAAAGTTGCTTTAAGGCAGGTTCTGTGTAGTTAGGTCATCTCTTTAGTATGTAACAGTGAAGATATATAATAGTTCTACATATTTAATATGATATCTTAAAATAAAAATGCAAACCATATATTGATGAAAGCGATTCCATTTGAGCAAAATTTTGATTAAACAGGTCGATATTTCCTTTGTTATATTTAACCTTCAGTTTGTAGCTATCCGTATCTCTTAAAACTGGCATTTTTTTGAAATGATGGTGCTCTCTCTTTTCTGTCAAGTTGGCCGACATTGTCATGAGTCAGAAACTACCACTCACCTCCCTTGGATTTTCAAATGTTTGAGATTAACGAGGTAGTACTACGCCCCACCCCCCAATTGCCCATTTTATAAGTGACACCTGAATGGACTCATGGAAAAATTGTATGGTAAATTTAGTTTGCTATTTATCACGTACTGTAGCAGTTGACGATGTAGTTGAAAGCACACTGATTATTCATATGTCGTTGATGAATAACAAAGTATACTTACATTTTCAACCTTTTCCCTCAGTTTGTTCTTTTTTCAAGTAAAACTTTCTTTCTTCGAGGTATTGATTATGAGGTAGGCTAATGAGTCGGATTAAATAGGACAATTTTTCCCTTACTCTAGTCAAATACCCTTTAAAAAAACCTTTGGATAATCAAACTCTACACTTCTATGCTTTATTGCTCAAATGAATCTGCAATTTACATTTCCCAAAACCCTTTTGGTCTGGACTTTTAAACGCTTGAAGAAGCAACTCAAATTTACCCCGAGTATTTTCTATAGAAATGTGTAAATAGACTTTAACTTGGAAGTTAGCGTCTTCAACATGGAATAATAAAAATTAGAGCTATCTTTTCTTCGTCAGCTTCAAACAAGGTGGGGGGACAGTCTTCGTCCTTGTTACCAACTGAACAGTCTCCACGTTACATCAAAGTCATGGAGCGATTCCAAGTCAAAGAAAGTAATTAACAGCTCTCAATGCCTATTGTTTGCTATGAGCTAACTTGGAAATAAATCTATCCGGCTTTTGATGTTGCTGAATTGCTCACTTGCTTACATCATGAAAAATCTCAGTGACTTGAGACAGCGCGATATGATAAGCTATCTCTCAAATAATTGAATAATTGACAAGCTTAACCTCTCTTTGTAAAGTGGTCATGATATTCTATTGAACAGTGCGCAATCTTCTAAGACTACAAAGAATATCCCTGACGCCACGAAGGCCATTTTCTACAATATGGCACACATTGAACATTCCCATTATCCTACAGAAAACAACAGATAGCTTCAAATAGCTTCCAAGGGGACTTTATGGAGTAGCGAAAAGTTATCTTACGTTCTATCTACTTTCACCTTATGCATACTTAACGAGACATTTCAGAAGGAGCACCTGACGTTTTCTGTCGGTGAACTACAAATAGGATTACGGGCCAAGGAAATAAGCCTATTTCCGTATCCAACGTCTTGGCAATACATCTCAAAGCAAAATAAGATCTTATAAGTACTGACGAACAAGTCCTGATCTATCTCACGTTGGTTATTAATGGACTATAGACAGGGATATCGCAGTAAGCTGACACTTCGACAACGCTCATCAGTCGAAGATGCAGTCCCTTCTCCCCTCTTAGAATCAACACAGTAGGAATGAATTCCCAACCAGATATTTTGTGATGGCTTTCCACGAGACATTTTCTGCACAGATGTGCCTTTATTATTCGCCGTAATACTACTTACTCAGCACATGCAATAATGTAAGGGGAGCCAAGTCAAATTAATAATTTGGAACCTTTGTATATCGGACACCATTGGGTCCACGTAAATCCAGTAGAGCGAGATTCTGGTGTAGTTAATCCAAGGTGTTCGTGAGGGTGTGCATACGTGTGCGTGTTTGTATTATATGAAAATATTTGTCCAAGTGCCTCCGTTTTTATTGTCCTTGAATATACATTAGAAGTACTGATTATCATACGCCAGATGTGTTAGTCCATAGTTACATTGACTTCATAGAGCGAAGTTCTCGTGATGCCGGTTGTCATCACGTTTGTTTAACATATAAAACAACTTCTCAACTAACTTTTTTTCTGAGTAAAAATGTGAATATACAGACATAAAAACTGGCTCTTGCTTACGGTGAGCTTTCGGAACTTTCCTTCTTGGTCCGGATGTACTATTTAGTGCAATGTTTGAGTCGGTGTTCCCGGTGCGAAAGGTCCCTGGTTCCATCCCCGCCGCCACCATATGCATACATGTTTATTGATAGTATATGTAAGTATTGGAAAAATTAACAAATACAAGAAATTCCATTACTGGATAGCGGTCTGCTAAAAGATTTACACTCACAGACCAAAAAACGTAGATATTTTCTTTCTATTAGAAACGAATTTTTTGCGAGTAGAATGTGTATGGGAAACAAATTTTATTAAAGCACTTTTCAGCAAAGAAATGGTGAGCATTTTGAGTACCAAAATCAGATTTTAGTATATGTTCATCTCTATCTCTTACGTGCTTTATTCATTTGACTCGATACAACTCTCCTTCTCTGGATGTAACAATGGATTTCATAATCAATGCAATAGACGTGATAACATAATACTTTATTTGTAGCAATAAATGCCTTTCGTCATTATGTGGACTTCTATCAGACTTTCAATATGCTCTTGCTGCAATTGTTTCCCTCTGAAATACCTTTATATTCCCCTCCATGTGCTTTAAAATATGCTGCCTGCAAAACTGACTTAGGTATTGTGAGATATACGGAGAACACCCTGTCAATGAACAATTCAACGGTATGGTATTAGGTTTGCAACGAAGCAACGTAATGTGTGCTTACCCTTCTGAACCTAGGCTACGGTTTTTCAGATCTGAAAATATAGAAGGGTAAGAAAAGTTATCAAGCAAGCATTGTTTGCTTTACACGTTGAAATCATGGAATAACGACGAGATTTGAAGTTGTACCTGATCATACCATGTCATCTTAAGTTTGAGTAGACCCTAGAGCGATAGAAAGGTATGACACTGACGGGATTCTAACCCGTGATCCATGCCTTCGCGGCGTGCGCTCTACAAAATGAGCAAGGTGATCTCGTTGACAACAAGATCTATTTCTCTAGTCGCCACATTAGTTCCCAATACTGTAGCATAGTACTTGGACATCCAAACTCTCCGCAATTTTGGAGACCAGCCACTCTGCGCCATGTGACTTGACCATTGAAGGACTGCCATCGATCCTATCATGCTGTCCAGGGCCCCTTAAAAGTTGCAAATGGTTTTTGTGAAGAGAGGATTTGAATGATCTATTTTAATAAATACTTTCTTTAGTATCTATTCTGATCATTTCAAGTCCTCTTGTCTCAAAAGTATTTAGTTTTTAGCTAGCTGAAAGATGCTGTTTTCTGGTATATGAATGAAAGCTAAATTTGAAACCGTCTGACATATGTACTCGACTTTAATATCCTGTGGTACCTATCTCTCTAAGTAGCCTCTAAGTAGATAATACAGTTGGTGCACTGTCAGGTACAGTAATCTGAAAGTTAAGAGGAGTAAATTTCATTACCATATAAGAAATGGGTATCGACATCTAAAAGAAAGCGACCGAGACAAATGAGAGACAGATAGAGAACGTAATAGGGGCGAACAGCGTCTGTAATGTTAAGTTCAGTTATGATGTTTGAACAAAAATGAAGATTGGTCGATATGCAGCAAATTTTGTGCCTACACGTCCCCTAGATACCGTGCTTCTACCGCAATACTTGCCCTTGTTCTACAAAGCCCCACTGCCCTAAAATGTACCATTCTTTGCGCTTGCATTCCTTTAACTACTCACTTTAACATACCTCCTTTTAATGTAGGTTATAGTCGCGTTTATATGAGATCGGATCCATTTGGGAGCGGATCCATTTGGATCCGTACTCGTTTTTGCAGGCGTTTACACGGGTACGGATCCACAATTGGCATGCGTTTAGACGAGATCGGATCCATTTGGATCCGCTTGAAAGCTCATACGTGGAAATAGTTTTTAAAATTGGGCGGGAAGAGTAGACCTGCTCAAGTTGTATGATTTGTAATCTGATACTACTTTAATGAGAAGAGCACTGTTCTACCCTTTGTCTGATCAGTTGCCATAATTGGTTTAAATCTTGAGGGTAAAACTCAAGAGAGACACGAGACCTGACTGGTACCGGAGCCAGACGAGACCTGCTTTCAAAGCGATCCCAAACGAGCACGGATAGTAGATCCAAATGAGATCAGACCATTAGCTCTCGTGTAAACGCAAAGACCGGTCCGTACCAGTTTGGGTACGGATCCATTTGGATCCACTCTCGTGTAAGCGCGGTCTAACTCTCTGGTAGTGGCGTAATGTATCTGCACTTTAGTTACAGAAGCATGCTTTTCTCTTTGCAGGCAGATTACTTGGAATTCCGTGTGCAGTTTGTGGGGATAACTCGTCTGGTAAACATTACGGTGTCTACGCTTGTGATGGTTGTAGTGGATTTTTTAAAAGAAGCATTAGAAAAAACAGGTAATCACAAAAGTACGGTTTAGTTAAAGCATTAGCTGGATTATAGCAAAAGTAAGTAGGTACAGTAGATTCACTTTTATACGAGTTTACATAATTCCAAGTACGTCTAATTTGAACAAACTGCAAGCAAGGTCTGAATCGTTGATAATACCATTAGCTTGATACGGAATCATTCAACATTTGTACGATATATGATCCACTTACTTAAATCAAATCCCATCTGATATCTAAAAACGTGTTTTTCATTAGCAAACTCGAACGTCAAAGAAATTTGGAACAACGTTCCCAGATTGGCCCTAAATGGTTTCAGATTTTGCTTGCATAACTAAATTCGAAAATTGTGAATAGTTTTATTTAATTATTTATTTACAATGGATAGAAAAATTCTGATGATCAATAAATCAAATTACACAATAACTTGTAATTATTGGATATGTGTAAGTATGACCCATGTAATATAATTTGATATTTTTATCGTTTTGGATTCAAATTACGCTGAATTCACTGTCAGTATGAAGTAAAGCATGCATAGGTACATGTTTGGTGTATATGTTTATGAATCATCCTTACGAGGGCATTGCAGTTGTAAAGATACGACTTTGACATATTTATATATACATATATATATATATATATATATATATATTATTATTATTATTTGAACGAAAATAGAGACAGTAAAGAAGAAAATGTATGACAACACCAAAGGTGATAACTTATTTGTCTGTCTGTCTTATGACTTAATATTCATAGCCATTACTTTACATAACAATCTAAGTTCTAGTGATATAGCGATTGTCTGACATATGATATTTTCTTCATTCTTAGGACGTATCTCTTCTGGTGTATCAATCTAAATTTAGGCAATCACTAAATTGTATCGTAACTGCAAGTCTACCTTACACAAACACTCTTTGTACCCTTGCCTCCCTAGTGATTTCCTTTTTTATTTCTTTTTCATTTGGCATAATCTGAACGGAAACTCTCATGTTCTCATATACGAGATATACGAGTCTGATTTTTCTAAATTTACTTAGTATTACCCTACGAAAAGAAAGTTAGTCATGACAGCTTTTATAACTAAGGGTCTTAAAACTTCCTTTAAGGTTAAAATACGGACGAAGGGGAAATATAGCATAACTGTACACTAATTTTTTACCATCGTTGCCTTAAGCTTTCGGGGATAATAAACTATAATATGCAAGTGTATCGAAACAATAGCTTGGCTGGTGAAGTTGAACAAAATGGGTTTTTTAAGTTGTTTTGGATTTGATTGTATATCACTATTCTTCCGCCTGGGGCAAGAGTGTTTCTTAAAAACAAATCAATAAAACGTTTACCCTACCAATTTTTAATGAAAATAAAAGAGTTATTAACGGGGATATTAAAACCAGTGTCAGAGGTCTCCAAATACTGCCTTCAACTCCACGAATCTAAAAATAACCTTGGTCAGGATATAGTTAAACTTATTTAATACAAACAGCATCTTCTTGATATGGGTCACAAAAATAAACATGTTCATAGTGCAGCTTTCTTGATATTCGTGATCTGAATTTACAAAACAGCTATATTTTTGCAGTGACTCTCTCAATCATTTAAACGTGAACATCAGTTTCTAGTACGTGCTCTGTGCTCTGCAAGGTCCATAGATTAAGCAATATACGTTTAGGGCAAAGCTATATTTTAAGGTATATCAGTATACCCCGTTGAGGTAAGTGTCCTATAGAAGTATTGGAAGTTTAGAAACGGTATTTCACTGCTGCAGCCTCCTTCAAATCTGTACAATCAAGAATTCGTGAAAAAAATCAGCAAAACACCTTGGGGGTCTATCGACTCTCGTTCGCTATCAATTTCTGATATTGCTCTTTGACTATCTGACTGATAAAACACGCTGTTTTATTTACATCTTTGTTGAAATGAGCACGTTTTAGCATGCAGATGTCTACAAATTTTTGAGTTTTGACTGCTGCATTGCGCAATTTTTCTTGGCCGTCTTTCATGCTATTTTGATATGTTCGGAGCCTTTTGCTGCCTGCAATCAAAGCATTGTTGAACACCAAAATCACTATCTTGCTTAAAACAGAACGAGAGGACTTTAAAGGGACGTCAAAGAAATGAGAAATGAGCCTTGGATTTCATTGTGCAATAACTCTTAACTGAAACTGAAACTAAGTTTACATATAAAGTTTGGATTTTGTCTCGCATGGTCCACTACAAAACAATCTACCAGAGACACCACAAAAAAACTATTAAGTCACTACAAGTTTATATCTGCGTAGATGCACTAATTGTCTTTCAACATTTGCAGACACGAAAGTTCTGTTGTTAGTCTTACTAATGTACAATCCATTCACCCTTATCGTACTTTTTGTATGCGAAAGTTCAACACAAAATAATCCAGTGAAATGTTAACAGGCGTTATTTTAGTGTAACTTTCATTACATGTTTTCTATGTCGTCCTAAGTAATCATATTGCAGTTTTTATAATTTCTACCTCTTGCCTGCAGTCTAATAATTTTTCAGTAATATGCACCGGTGTGTTAAATCTGAAGAAATTCGTAGAAATGCTTTATTAAACAAATGTCAGAGTTCTGTTTCGAAGCATTTAAATCCCATTTCAGTCCCGTACCTTTAAAAATTACTAGAACACTTTTAAATCCCTTAAAATGTCGTGATTCTCCCTTTCCTCTATCACTTTAACTACCTCTTTAATGAAATAGAACGTTACGTGCTACTCGGCATGAATGGACCTACCAGACTCGTATCTAGACTGAGATGATCACGATGAAGAACTCCAGTGATAACTCATTAAGGGTCAAATAGACATACATGCATTTCGAAAACAACAGATCATGCCTGACTGCACGGACAAAATGTTTGGTGCCAGAGTCCTGGGCACTACATTTTTATCATTTCACTGATCAAGTTGAGACCAGCCATTTCCTTTATACATATGTTATTATTGTCTGAGTGACGGCTAGCCATATTTCGTATCATGCTCTTGATAAAAGATCATTGGCTCCTCGCTACTCACCCAAAGTTTATTGATTTCCTGTATTCGAAGTCAGTACTCTTATTGTTTTCCAATAACTTGTTTATTTTTATTTTTCTTAGCCACTAAAGGCACAATTCGGAATTGTTGTTTTCTGTCACATTAAATTTGTTATAATTCTACAGTCGCTTCTGTACGTAGGAAACTGGTGACCTTGGAAATAGCAGTTTTACCTCATTCCTGATCAATGGATAGCTGCAATCGGAACGATTCTCCCTCAATCTTCAGATTCTGAAATTATTATTATAGTAAAAATGTACGTAAGTTCTCAGAGCCCTTACCTCCACTATTTAACGCAGTTTCAGACGGTAATTCTAGCAGCAGCCGTTACACCAAAGTTTCTATGACTTACTCATCCATAGTCAACTCATCAGCAGCATGTGCATCGGCGATTTTTATTACCGAATCTCCTGCTTATACAAGATTTATATTTTGTGACTTTATTCTGCCCTCGCAATTTTGTTGCGCCAACATACTTTCAAATAACTGTTCTTGTTCCCATTTTAGACAATATACGTGTCGACAGCAACAGCAGTCACATGTTAAAGGTTCCAAGGATCAGGCTTTATTTAAACAATGTCCTGTTGATAAGATGCACAGAAACCAATGCAGATATTGCCGGTTACAGAAATGTCTTCAAGTGCACATGAATAAAGATGGTAAGGTGTCTTTCAGATGCTTCTGTATGCTAGTAAGTTGCAACATGCTTCAGTTTGCTAATTAAACAGCTTCTAAAAGCTTTAAGCGAATTAGAAACCATATGTAATATTAAGCTATTCTACTTAAGGATGAGCAATTTATCCTTTTTATGCCATTGGTAGAAGTATCCAAGCACATATTCACAAGCTGCCATATTGGTAATGCTATATGACCGGCTGTTAATCAGCACTGATACCTTTTTAGATGTTCCAATAACGCTATTGTAGAAGGAATTCGATGCTTGAATTAAATGCAATTCTAAAATTGTCGGAGAAACAAAAAGAGAAGGTTGAAATCTGTGTGCATATAACTTGGCGTAGTGTAAATATGGATTCCAGTATAAAAACAGTTTCGTTCTTAGAATTTTGCTAAAATTGAAAAAGGTTGGGTGACATTATAAAATAAATTTCTGCTAATATCACACACTTTGTTCTGAGCTAAGGTAAACATGGTCTTTTGTCCATTAACATCGAACAGCACTGCTGTTGTAAGAAGTAATAAAACTATCTTGTGTGGTTGTTACGTCTTAAAGGTTATTTCTTGTTTTTACTGTTTAATATTTATATTATTCGGCATTTGGCATTTTCACCACTCTGACGAGATGAATTTTGAATAAAAAGACGGAGCATCTCACAAATAGGTAGCAAAAAATAAGGCTTTTCTCGATTAAAAACAGCCTTCGGCCTTCTATCAGTATGTTTTGTCTAATGGCGCCCCAAAAGTTTCTAGAGCATTTCTTGAGAAGGTCTTTTTGTTTTTGTTTTTGTTTTGTGAAAGGAAGTGTGTCAAATGTCTTTAAGTTCTTTCACTATTGGTTCCAACACTGGAAAGAGCGCAGAAATACTTATATTCGTTTTCTTGTCTCCTGTTTTAAAACCTGATTCATAAAAGCTAACAAGAAGCATTCTTTATCGAGGCAGGCAAGCAGCTGAATTGATTCATATTTTTTGACTTGATTTTATTTGAGATCAGTGAAAATTTTAAACCTATTAAATGAATGTATAAAGGTGTAGTTGATGTCATTTGCAATAAAGAAATGAAAGAGGGTGTAATCCTTTGATTTGTACATAACGTAGCATGAGGAACCTGTACCACAAGGGGTATCTTTGTTCACAATTCAGAGGGTATAAAGCTAGACAGAGATATACTGAAGAGAACTCTGCACCAGATGTAAGCGTCACTGTTTCTGTCCCTGTCTTCATACCTCAGTAACTACCGCATCTGCCCTTTATCTAACGCTTTTCCAGCTCACTACCCCTGTTATCAAATTTGAGAAATGACGAGAACAAAACCCGCTGGCACAGTGATGCTATAGAATAGTTCATGACCTTAGCAACTTCTATTTATAAAGTAGGGGTGCCATTGTTTTGATGGACAAAATCTCTTTAGTAGACACGTGCGTCACAATACTTTACAATACATTAAAAAGAGAGGTGGAAGGTGCCCCCTAGCCCCCATGGGAACTACGCTCCTGCATTTATACTCTCAAACAAGTATCATTAGTTTAAAATGTATAAATCCTATCTTTTATCTATTTGTCTGAAGCTGTTCAACACGAGCGAGGTCCAAGGACTTCGACATTACGGAAGCACCATATGCAGCGCCAGCAGCAACAACAACAGCATCAGCAACAGCAGACACCTTCAAACTCGCATCACCAATCGTATCATCCGTTTTATGCTGCTAAGTATCCTGGGCCTCGAGAAATTCAAGCTTTACCAAAGGTATCAATGCCACATCAGATGCCAATGCTGGGTAATTTCCTTGATGCATTAGTGGGAGCAGAACCAGACGATATTATTGCTTCCATGAATCAAGACAGACATCGCTGCTGGGAATCAATACGAGAGACAGTCAGTTACAGTCATGAAAATGTAAGAATGTAAACTTACCTACATTTTCGGCACAGCATATACATGAGAACTATGTAGGCTAAATACAATTCATTGTAAATAAATGAGCAATCTGCTCAAGTATTTTATGTACTTCATGCAGAGGTAGCGCAAAGGACTATTCAATGATGATGATGATGATGATGATATACTGGGTTCTGCTGCTGTAGTAGTATAAACATCCTACAGTTGCAATCAGTCT
>JAAAKL020006329.1:0-18133 GCA_010016065.2 Carybdea cf. marsupialis auct. non (Linnaeus, 1758)
CTTTTCCTTTTTTACTACTGCTTAGTAGTATACACATACATACATGCATGGCCATAGAGATGTTCATATATGCATATATGTACATACATAGAGAGAGGCGCTAAAGAAAACACGTAGATTTGCTACTCTGAGTTTCACGTTTTTCATGATCTTCAGGAAATTTTTGTATGTATATACATACATACATAGGTGCATAAATTAGTTCATAGCATTTGTTCTATCTAACGTTCATTATTCATTATCTTTCAAAATGGGCGACATATGATCGAAACGGACAGTAGATCAAAGGTAGTAAAGATGGAAAGTGGAAAATTTTCATTTTTATATTAACTGATTTCATATAAATGTATTCTCCATATAACACATTTGGGAAGGTAGAAATAAAACAAAAATGTGCACTAACGTTAAGAATTAGTTAATGTTACTTCTCTGTGCATCATCGTCTCCACCAAAATTTGGCTTGCCTTCTGTGTTCCACATCACGGAGACATAGAAATAAAGTGTAAACAAGTATTCTGCAATCGATTACTTAAATTACGTCCTTATAACAGGCATTGAAGGGAAAAGAAAAGCTGATGAACCCATCGAAAAGCGAAATGGGCAAGGTTAGCAAGATTATTTTAGATCGAGTAAACCGCCAAGTACTAAACGCAAAGAAAGTAAACCAATGGAAAAATTCAACTTCAGTAATTGATTGGTTCACATCGCTGCATTCTAAAAGAAGGCAAAGATTCCTAACTTTTGACATTGTTGAATTCTAGCAGTCTATCTCCGAAGAACTACTATCACAAGCTATGTCATGGGCCTAAACTAATGTAACTATGAGCAATGACGACGTGGATGTTATTATGCATGCAAGGAAATCTTTACTTTTCGATTGGGAAAAATCTTTGGTCAAAAAGCAAGGGAATTGAATGTTCGATGTGACAATAGGTAGTTTCGACGGGGCAGAAATTTGTGAATTAGTGGGGTCATTTGCATTATCTAAGTTAGACTGCGTATTCGACTAAGATTCTGTAGGCCTCTGCCGAGATGGTGGCCTCGGGGTATTACTGAACCCCTCTGGAAGGATGGCAGATCATTGACATCTTCAAGGACCCTGGACTGAAAATTACAATTACTGCAAACCTAACGAACGACGAACTTCCTTGACGTAACCTTTGCCCTATCTACTGGACGATATTACCCTTACCGTAAACCGAATGACGACAAACTTCCTAGACGTAAACTTTACCGTATCTACTGGACGATATTACTCTTACCGTAAACCGAATGACGACAAACTTCCTAGACGTAAACTTTGACCGATCTACTGGACGATATTACCCTTACCGTAAACCGAATGACAACAAACTTCCTAGACGTAACCTTTGACCGATCTACTGGACGATATTACCCTTACCGTAAACCGAATGACGAGCCTTTATACATGGACTCCTACTGTGACCATCCATCCTCCATCATTACACAACTTCCAATATCAATCAACAGAAGACTTTCCAAACTCTGCTGCAACGAAAATGCACTCACCGACCACGCTCCCCTTTATGAACACGCTTTATACTCAAACGGACACAACGTGAAACTCGAATACAGAAAAGAGACGCAAACTAAACAAGAACAAAATATTAGAAGACGGAAAAGAAACATAATTTGGTTTAACCTTCCCTACAGTAAGACTGTCAAGACCATGCAAAGACATTCCTAAAACTAACTGACAAACACTTTCCCCCCCCATCGACTCTACTCAAAATTTATAACCACAACACGATAAAGATAAGCTACTGCTGCAACAACAACATGAAAAGCTTCCTCAACAGTCACAACACCACGATAATGATTAAATAACGACTGAAAGACCAACCCAAGTTTGAAGGACTTTGCAACTCCAGGGTGAAAGACAGTTTTCCGTTGGAGGGTAAGTGCCGCACTGAAGGAGTTGTTTACCAGGCTACAATAACGACAAACGACTGCAACCAAGACAAATATTACATTGGCATTGCGGGGGGGGGGGGGGGGGTAAGCTTAAAGACAGGTATCGAAGCCATACAAGATCATTTAACAGCCGACGATATGAGACAGAAACAGAATTCTCAAAACACTTTTGGGATCTTAGGACAAGGACTGTTACTGGACAAGGAAAATTACAAATAATGGACTGTTTTGCAAAAAGTAAGGCCATACCCAGGGGGCAGAGGTAGGTGTTGCCTTTACCTAGAAGAGAAGCTGGCTTTGATAAAGGCTGACAAGAACTCCCTTATGAAAAAAAGGACAGAGCTTGTGTCAAAGTGCTGCCACGGGAATCGTTCTATTGTACGTAACTTTGTCCATGTAACTTAAATAGTGTAATGTGAAGTAACTTGTATATTTGCCCGAAGATCGCCTGAGAGTGAAACTCAGAGTAGCAAATGTCCCGTGTCTTCCTTTAGTGGTTTACTTATATATTGCTTTGCGCTTAAGCAATGAGCAATCTTGAGGATGTTTATTCACCACATATATTTCTTATATAGTTATGTATCTATGCACATTGCATATGTATGTCCAATTTATGAGACAAAAGGCTTAAAGGATAAAAAACGAAAATACCATCCTTAAGATATTTTTAATGTCTACTATAAGAAGAACTAATTAAATTCAGCATTTCACTTTAAAAACACACTAAAATCTATAGACACACCAGTTCATCAATCATGACAGGAACTTTGACTTGGAGACAGGAGATCTTATAATCATAATGGTGTCTTTACTATGTTGCTTATCTGTCTATTACTAAGTCGCGTATGAAGGTCCCAAACTGTGTCTGAAAAATACTTGCGCGTCTATATCTACTTTCAATCTATGCTGTATCAAAGGCACAAAATAATTTTTAATAGATTATACACTAAGAAATCTTGCGAACACACAACGTTAAACTGTCTTAGAGTCAAGAAAGCCGTTTTCTTTTTTCGATATAAGATAAATAGTTTCAAATACTTTTCATGCTTACCGTTGATAGAACTGCTCTTACAGTCTTGGACGTGTACTTCTCTAACGTTCCTTGATTAAAAAGCTACTAGTACATAACATCATATGAACTCTACAATTGAAGACAGCTTGCAATTAATTCTCAGCGATTCTGCATCATTCCTATGAATGAATATAATAATTTTTTAATAAAGCATTTTCCTATCATTAGCAGGCAGATCGAATTTTTGGCAACTACTTATACCAATTAAGAACTTTCAGATAATTCTTGTTTATATATTTACATATAAAAAATTATGATCTTATTAAGGGTCGCTAGATACCAATTAAGATCAAGACAATTTTTGCAGGTGTTCCAGTAAGCAACTTCCACGTTATTTGCCTGGCATTAAACATTGATTTTTTCCCTACCGTTTCAAGAGGAGGCAGTGAAAGAAAGAACAAGAACAAGCATCTGCGACCAACTGGTTGATTCTGGAATTCTTAATCATTCCCCTTAAATTCTCTCGTAAACCTCTTAAGGAATGAAAAGTACCCCTCCCCCCTCTTTGTTTTATTTACGTGACTTAACTACCTTTCTGCAGCGTTTCCTTATATTTTAACTAGAACTTTCTAACTTTTAATTTCCAGAATTTTCGTTTCCAGATTTGCTTAGGGCTGGATGCGATGCGCACCGGTGGAATATCGGGAGCTAATGTAGCCGCTAGTGAAAAGTGAACTATTAATCACCGGATCACCATAGCTCAGTTGGTGGAGCATCACGCCGCGAATGCGTTGGTCCTGGGTTCGAATCCCGGTGGTGACATTTTCACTTTTCACTAGTATCTCTTCTAACTTGCTATCTTCAAATCCTCTCTTCTATATATAACTTTTAATTTCTGTTTCTTTGACTATAGAGAATGACAATTTTGTAAATATTTAGCCGACAGGTTTCAGATGATTATGAATTAATATGTACTTGATCGACTAATACTCCTGAATGTTATGTGCACGTAAATCATAATCCTTTTTCACCAGTTGCAAGAAAATACCAAGAGAATGTTACGTTTCCTTGCGAATAGATTTCTCTTGATGTAAGTAAGTATGTACAAAGGGCTTACATTAGCAGTTGTTTTAAATACCACGGATAAGAATAGAACTATCAAGTTCTACAAGAAATATCGTTAACGACCTAGGCCTATTCCCTCTCCTTCTACACCAAATTCATATGGATACATTTTTTTATGCTGGCAACGTTTGTCAAAGGGTGGCAAAAATTTATGCATTACAGAAATGATTATGCATGTTATATTAACATTAATATCATGAAGTAAAGATTCGGCTCTTTCACAACATGCCGAAACAGAAATATGAAAAAATAGCATAGCAATAACTAACTAACTTACCCTATTGGTTGGAGGGGGGGGGCTTCTTTCTCCCCTTATTATCTTTTTGTTCATAATTTATAGTACTTCTTTTACACCTAACCTTCATAGATATAGTCCATGATTTTGGTGTTTTCCATTTTTCACAACAAAAAAAGCTTAACGTTGTTTTACGGTTTATTTTTCAGGAAAGGTTTGTGAGTGGTAAGTCGTATCAAAAACATTTCAAAAGAGTCTCTTCAGCTTATTATTTCACTATACAACTTTTTGTCCCGACGTTAACCATTTCCCTTTTTACTCTCGCAGCTGCTCCTTTTTCATTCTTTTCTGCTTGAAATTTTATAAAGGAATTCAGCGAGAGCAAGGCGTACTTTCTGACGTCATGTACGTCATGTAGTTCCATTTTGATACACTGGCAGGAAATATAATAAGGGTTTTTTCAATTGTGTCGCCGACCTAGTTTATTTACCTTTCCAGTCTTCATATGCAGGGACACCACCATCGCCAAGGAAAATCTTCCAACAGCTAGAACTAATAAGGTGTACTGGAAAGGTGCAGTGAATTATATCTCGGCTGAGACAGCAAGATGATGATGATGATGAGCTTATTCAGATTCTAAAGTTTTATGATATGAAGAGTAAGTCAGAAGTGCAAGAAGCTTCTATTGAGTTGTCGCGTGGGAGTGTCTTGTGTAAAGTATAGATGCGTTTTGCATAAAGTCCCAGCTTTTATAACATTAGCTACCAACACCAATTTCAGAATTAAACATGATTTGCGAGACTGCTATGAATTATTTCTTGTCATAAAAGGCTTTTAAGGCCATTTCCAAAAAAGGGTGATTCTTTCCAATCGATTACATGTAAAAAGTTCAATATGAGCGTAAAAAGAAAAGTTTAAAGGGATTTTAAAATTTATTACGTTGCTGAATTGTAATTATGTTTAGGTAGATGTGTATTATGTTTTAGATCAATTGCACAAGCATTTGCTTTTGTAGGAAACAGATTCCTCCCACACGGGGATATAGTTCACAGAATATACCGGGACCAGTTGCGTAAAATATACTTTACACTGGTGGTGCTTTTCTATACTGCTACAGAATTTATTCATTTTTTAAAATGTTACAATAACCGCCGTGGTCTAGTGGTTAAGGAGGTGCAATCACTTGCCAGAGGTTGTGGGTTTGAATCCCACCTAGCCCAATACGAACACTATGATCGGTTGGGAAGGTAACGGGAGACCACCCTTTTATATGTGCTTTATCCCCAGGACATTGCGCACTCTGGCTGGGCAATAGACTACGCTCGAAATTGAGTATGCCACAAGAAATATATATGTAAGAATAAACAATATGGTTTATTAGTGTCAAAATAACTATTTTTTGAATTTAAAAACTTGAATCATAAAAGCAACTTCCATAAACTAATACATGGGTTCTGTTACTTTCACTTCACCCATTAAATTTGAAAGGGAACGACTACTCTCTTCAACTCTTGTTTTCAATGAACGTTCATTTTCTCCTCTCACTACATTTGTACACTTAAGAGCAACTTTGGCTTGATGAACTTGTCCAATCGCTTATTTTTCTCATTAGTTGATGTTGCAAATTGTAAACCCCCGAGGTAGTGACAACTTTTCTAGCAGATGTAAAGCTAAAATGCTATTCACGAAAGCAGTAAGAGCCTTTATTGCTGCATTGAGAATTAAGTGTACCTCCAGCTGTCAGAAATTTGTTGGCATTTTATTTATTGTACTGACCTGAACAGCCTCCTTCTATTCTATTGGCCGCACGTTGAGTATACTTTACATAAAAACTTGTAAAAGAGCTCACTGCTGGCCACCGACATATTTGCCTCTTATTTAACTGTTGTGCATCAACAACTGAGCTTGTCTGTTACTTTTGACGTTAGATTTGTTCCTTATGACGTGCAAAATTGTCTCGTTCTGTAGCAAGTTCATTGAAGAAACATGTTTAATTAAAGAAAACTGTACGTGAGACCAAAACTAACGTGGCAGTTCGATTCCTTGAAAGAAAATGAACAAAATATTTTAAAAAATCTTACCACTGGAGCTACACTTTATGTTCTTAACTCTGTTAAAACAATTATAACTGGGGATAGTCTCCTGATACAGTTATTCAAAAACGAATACAGGAGTGCTATGACAATTTATCCATCTCCATAAGTTTCTTTACGACCTGAATCTGTCAGTGATATAATGGCTGAATGGAGCCTCAAGAAAATGTAACTAGTAAAAAAAATTACTGATTCACTATGAAGGATGAAAGACTAACAAATTTGGCAATGATATCTATTGAAAGTGAAACCGCGAATATCTTAGGTAAGACTTAAATGAGAAATGATTTGCATCACTGATCTCTAAAAAAAGACTGGATCGAGCTTACTATTGTTTCCAACTACGAAAAAGTGTAGTCACGAGTACTCGCCCCCATTAGTTAAAATAACGCGGGAAAGTCCGCCATGTTGGTAACATTGCTTACAAGCTTTGCGTGATGGGGACTGACCTCACTTTCAGACGGAAGATGTTCGATCTAGTGTTTTTTAGAGATCAGTGATTTGCATCCTTGATGCTTGGGAGAAGTCACTTGTTTAGTCCTACATGTGATGTTAAGTTTGTGAGTTAGATTAAGTTATGTACGTTGGTATATCTGCCGCATCTTTACAACAAGGGCCACAGCCTTTACAACATGGGCCACAGCCTTTACAACACGGGCTACAGTCTTTACCGAGTAGACCAAAATCTTTACAACATGGGTCACAATCTCTACAACATGAGCCACAGCCTTTATAACATGGGTCACGATCTTTGAAACATGGGTTGCAATCTTTAAAACATGACAAAATGAGAAATATGTGTCACATGAAAGGTAAAACAACTGCGCAATAAAATTACGTGCTCCCAAATGTTAATGGCTGAAAGTGAGGGAAAAGGAAGCTTAAGTCCATTTTTGGCAAGACATAGCGGTCGAGTCTTATCTTTTAATTTTTTTCACGGATAAAAATAGCTCCCTCTTGCCCGACACAAACGATTTAATAAGTGGTTCACTTAATCTGGAATGCATATCATCGCGCTAAAGTTATGATAATGATACCTAGCTTTACTAACTGTATATGTATATATCCATTAATAAGCATATACATTTAAATATATATTGATTTTCTTCTTGTTGGAGCTGACAGTCTAATCCATTCTAACCCTTAAATTGAGCACGTTTGTTCTTCTCGCAATAGTACCCTCTCAAATTGGGCCACGAGCCCGCCGGACACTGACTGCAAGTAGAATCCGACCTTCTCCAGTAGTAACCTCTCTGGCAGCACCCTCGTTTGTTTGTCTCTTCACTATCATCCCTTCTTCTCCTTGTTTGCACCCGCTCAAAATAACATAAATTAACCCGAGCTTTTAAATCTAATGGCGTTTCCGGATTAGGAGCTTGATCCGAGCTAACTCCTTTCACTCTGATGTTGAATCTTGCCAAGACAGATGGGTACAATGTACGAGAATAATCAAACGATGGTATTTCACTCATCACACATACTCTTGGTAGCTTTTTCTTCTTACAGATACTGTAAGGATGATCTATACTGGTCCCACTACATGGGATAAACTGATCCCCTTGTTCATATTCTACGTGATACAGTTCCTTTGGTATCAGATTATATGTCATTCCTGCAGACGTAAACTTGTTTTGGCCCATCGCTGTAGTTGTAGCACGTACAGATAAAGTTTCCTTTGTAACTGTTGGCAAAAATATTTGCATATCTCGTATATAGATTGCATCAAAATCATCATCATTGTTTATCCATTTGTACCTTTTGAGCCAGTCGTAGTCGGGAATGTTGAATGAAACATCTTCACCTGAGTACAACGCCTTGATATAAATATGTCCAGGTGGAGTTTTCGAGGATTTTGAAAGGGGAATAGAAACATATTTGTTGACAGATGTACATTTCCTTGGGATGTAGGATAATAGTGTTGGGAGACTAATAGGTGATACTTCACAAACTGCAGGTGTCTTGCCCCCTTCTTTGTATTCCAAAAAGTCACAAAAATTCCAGATTGCTCCCTGCTCCTGCATGTTGTATGTTGTTTGTGCCATAATAACTTTTGCATTCCACTCGATACTTCGAGTATTTGCATCTCCTTGTTCAGCAACCGTTGGTTCTCCTGTCAGTATAACCATTTTTTGTGCGGCATGATAACCTGTAGAAGATCTTAAGTACTCGGCCATACTTTCAATCAATTCAAACTGAAACTTATATATTTCCTCATATACCGTTGTCAGACTGTTAATGTGTTCTTTTGCTTTTGGACAATAGAGACCTTGTTTAACAGTAGCAATATAACTACTGGCTCCAGCAGTGTCCACTGACTCAATTAACTTACAAGATTCTTCAACAATAACACCTAGCTTTGTGCCAAGGAGCCCCAAATCTTCAGCATTCACCTCTGGAGTGTATGCATTGTACAGTCTAAGAAAAGTGGATTTACTTTCTTCAAATTCTACATCACTGGGAAAATCAGTCAATTTTATCCCATTTATTATTCTGCCGACTGCAGCGAGAAATTCTGAATTTGTGTTGAAGTCCTTGCTAAGTTTTGTCACTGTTCCCTTGAATTCATTCCATGTTTCTTGCAATGCTGCAGCCTCAAGATACTCCGAAACAGAATCGGCTAATGCACCTGCTGCATCAAGTGCGTCAGTAACTGCGCCACTGCCAAGAGCTATTCCCAACGGGTTACACGATTCAGCCAATTCAAGGGTTAGTTTAACAGTGTTTTCTCCAACCTCTATCGACTTTGATAATTTTGCTGCATCGAGTACACCACCGACATGTACAGAAACAGCTGATGTGATCTTTGCTACTCTTGATTCGTAATGCTCAATCATGCCTTGAACAAATTTAACATCTGCTATGGACTTCTGCATATTGTAGCTTTGAAGTTTACTAAAGTATTCTTTTAATTGATTAAATTTTCCTTCGATTAGGTTCTGTGATTGCTCGTTATAAGACGTCAGTAGATCCCCTTGACGTGAGATCATCTTAAATATCTCTTCCCCTCGAATCTCAGTTATGATTCCTCTCAGGTTAAGTGAAAAATTTATGGTTATAGCTTTCCTGCTGCTAGACACTTTTCGCTTCTCCGTCATTTTGGAGTAAATCAAAAGTTGTTCTCCAACCTCCACCAAAACACAAAATATGCGAGAGAGGACATCGGATTTGCTCTTTTTACAAGCCATTTCTACAAGATAGGACTCCGGCATAAATTGGAGGAGAGTTGCAAGTTGTTGAGTTGCTTTAGTTTTACTGTGTTTCTGCAACTCTTTAAGAATGTTATCACAGAGAGTGGCTTTTTGTTCAGTTGTTTCCAAAACTACTTGACTCCCATATGCAGTTCCTAACGCAACAAAGTTCAATTTTATGGCCTTGGTGTGTATCTGTAGATCATCATTTTGTTCTCCTTTTTTTCTTGCCAGATTATATAGCTTATTGGCTATATTTAAAGGGATTCTTAATTTGCAAAAGTTTCTTGTTCTATCTGTAATTGGTCTGAAGCAATGTCTCTTCAGCTCGTTGTGGATGAGCGGGAATTTTGATGGATCTGACGGGGAGGTAACTTTTTCTGATACATCTAAATTTTTCTCGTTATTGAAGTTAAGATATGAAAACTCTTTTGCGATGTCAAACTCCCAATGGCTGTACGTTTGGTCATACTCCGGTATATCAGGGTTGTGAATCCACGAGTCCAATAGAAACGATGCAAACCTTCTGTAGCCAACGTCTTTGTATTCCCTTTTATACCAGTCTGCAAAGAAATATAAGAGAGTATCTTTGCAGCTTGAACGGTCCTTGGCTTTTAAGCAGTTTTGCATTTCTTCTGTGGTAGGAATACTCTTTTTGACAACACGTTGCATGTAAGGTGTCACTAAAACGTTAAAACACTCGTTTACATCGATCTTCTTCTGACATCTTGTTGTCTCTTTATAGCATCTAACAATGCAAGTAACAACTTCCTTTGCATCAACGACAGACTGATTGTTATCCAGTTTCTCTTTCACGGTGTTGCAAATATCATTTTCCCAGAAAGATGTAGCTGCAGTGCACTTTCCCTCATTGTTCCAAGGATCAGATCCATTTGCTAGTATTGCCATGGCTAGTGCTAAGGCCGCCAGGATCTCAAAAGACACGGCCATCTTTAGAATCTAAAGGGAAAAGAGAGTTTTGGGTCAAAACAATCTAATTACTAATTTTAATTTTAATAAAATCTTTTAAACAAACAAGTACTCAAAATTTTTTCTTTCCTATTGAGATGGGAGTGTAGGGCTTGAAGCTGACACAGTCATACTCGTGACAGAATTGATAGGACGTTTCGAATTGAGACTGAGAAAACTTTTTGGAGCAGAATTTTGTACGAAACCTATTTTTGAAAACGATCTCTATTGTGTCACACAATGATTTCTTTACTGAAGTCTAGATGAAAAGTTTACCCGTTTATCTGTTATTGATTTCTATTGTTTACACAAGTTACATTCCTGGCTTACTTCGAATTAAGGTAAATTGTGAAGGTACATATTTCATCGTTTCCCAGATTATCATTAAACAACACGATGAGCTCTACATTTTACAGAGCAGAAGAAAACAACCTGACATCGCCATTATTAGTTACGCTAAATTGGTATCTATTTCACATAGTTTACTTAGGGTTGGTTTGATAAATCTTAGAGCTAATCTAATTTTGATACAAAATCACGAGGCTGTAAATGTAGTATCTAATGGAGCCGCGGGTTACACGGCCTAAAGAAACTTTAGGAATTTTAGGGACAAAAATATGGTTACAACAATTATGCAAAAATCTACCCTCTGGTGATTGCAGCTTGTATTAACACATATCCTTCTACGACGTTTTCCTGAATATAGCAAAATCATTGGTGAAATGGTTAGCCTGCTTTATATAACGATGTTTTAATCACAGAGTAGAGTGCTATAAATCCAAATGAGTGAATCCTTCGTCACTCCGGTTTAGTTTACATTTGATGTTTCATTTCACCTGTTCCCTTTACCCTGTTATGTTCAACAGAAAGAGCTAGTGCACCTGGTGCGCCAAACATAAGTGTCATTACAACATAAGACATTTTTCATCGAAATGTTCACTCATGAACTAAAACAGAGTAGCCCTCAGTTACTTTACCTAGAGTATTCATAACTCAAAAATCTTGCCGTATTTAAACACGAAATGTTAGCTATGCGCTGTTGAACAACTTATATATCTAGCGTATGGACGTCCTCCCCCCATTTATTCTTTCATCAACTAAAAATTTACTATAACAGAAAGATGGTAAAACGTTTGCAGTTTCATGTGTAATGAAAAGATGCTTACGTAGTTATCTAACTCTTGCTTAAACTTAGTTGATCCTATAAAAATAACAGTATCGTTAAGAAAAAATGTTTCTTGATTTTAAAAGCATAGATTAAAGGCTGCTATAATATACCTTAGAATATGGACCTTTGAAGAGGTTACTTTAAGAGTGATAAAAATATGTCGATCGCTCTAATAATCATGCTGTCTACTTACCATTCGTTTTATTCGGCCATCCACGTTCAGAGATGTGTACCCTGTTGATACTTGTTACGTCTAAAGGTCGCAATGCTTCTACTATATTTCAGAATTTTATAAACATGCTCAGTATTTTAGACCGTATGTGCCGCAACTTTACAAGGACTGCCTTGATAAGGAGGCAACCAGGAAAGTATAGCAAACAAGATTTTAAGAAATTTCTAAAAATCAGTTCACTTTGTCCAATAAATCTCAGTCTCCAGTTGACTGAACTATTCTGACGTTCTTCTTTAGTTTGTAATTTTATGCAAGGATCGTTAGCTAGCAATCGAGGAAATATTGTGTCTGGCAGGTGTTCCACTGAACAACCCAAAAATTTATATTGCAGGGCACACAAACATAGACTGATCTCAATCGTGATTTATACAAAACTCTTGAATTGAGTTTAAGTCTCAGTGAATAGTGAAAGTGCCTTTACTGCTATTAACAAAAATTTTAGAATATTTCAAATGCCATAATAGGGCAAAGTTTTGGTTTATTTAATATCTTTACATATAAGTATATATATATATATATATATATATGTATAAATATAAATACATATATATATATATATAAATATATACATATATATATATTAAAAATTGACTCTTGCTCTCGGCAAGCTTTCGGAACTTCATTTCCTTCTTCTGGCACGGTGTATAGCTCCTCCTTGGTATGGATAGTGTAAAATAATATACCTATCTCCCCGATTAGAATTACAATCTTGGTATTACGAGAAATACATATAAATTTGAATCAATTTACAATTTTCGTAAGAAAGGGTTTGACTGCAAAACGATTTTTGGGACGTTTTCAAGGGAAGCAAACATCCAACCCATAAGTCTCGTGTTGAGGTTCCCTCCGCATTCCATTACGTCAGGCTTTAGGACAATGGGTAATGGGACACCGTCTTGAGGAACCCGCCAGAGTGGTGAGAGTGATAGCGCCTATTAATACCTCGGCCCCAATATGGGAGGGACAAACGCCGCACAGGTCACCCTCCATGGCTAAGGCGGTCAGGCACCATACTACTAGGCAAATAGCCGTCATGAGAATCCGCAATGAAATACGGCGATCGGAAGCCTAAAAGTAGATGAATTACATCCCGCACCTACCCTTACATGGTTGGCACATCCCCTTCGTTTAAGCAACTTGGCTCAAGTGTATTTAGTTTACATTACCAAAATAATTCCTTACAGCGCAGATTTTGTTTGGTTTCGGCCTGATCTACGAGCTCCCAGTCCTCCATACCATGATGGGTTTTTCCCAAAAAGTGCTCAAAACGGCATCTTTGTGTCATAACTTTTTTATTCCCTTGCTCGCGTTTCTGGAAGTTGCGAAATTGAGATTTATCATTGTTGAAACACATGCACAAAGCTGTAGTGGTGCTCCCCACGTACAGGAGTCCAAAAACTTTGCAGGTACACCACACATTGGGAATTACAGTTTAGCATGCCACAGCGTAGGCATGCGAGGTTTCTCGGGATTTGAACATGTTGATGCAGTGGAGATATAATTACAAACATCTCAGTTCTTTCTTTTTCGGCATGGAGCACAACCATTCTCGCTATTTGTATTCTTGCTCGTACCAGTATGTTTTTTCAGAGACTTTGTTCTTCTAAACGCTATCATAGGTTCTCCGTCGCATGACAGTATGTTGAAATTGTCTACTACAATTTTGTGGACCTTTCTACTAAGCGCAGGATGAGAGGAAAGGGTCAAGAAATCTGTTGACTCCTTTTTAGAACCGTAGTTGTCCCGACTTTAAGTGAAAAGCATTTCATCCTTCTTGTAACACTTAGCGCGGGAAATCTGCTCATCAACAAGCTTAGCATTTGTTGTATCCATGCACCCTAAACATGTATGACTACTTATGACGTAAATAACGATCATAACACATGAGCAAAATTGTGTGTAAATAATTTGTGAGGACACTTTGAGATTACGAGAATAGGAGTTAGAGGTAGGAAAGATTAAAGAGGATTAAATTAGTAGTTATCATAAAGCATTTATCTATCGCAGGCTAAGCGAGATACAAAAGCATCAAACCCTCGTAAAAACTAACCATTCCTAAAGGTCCTTACATCGTCTGTCAAAAGAACTGTTATGCGAACATATGCTTCATAAGCGTAGTGCTTGACTAAAGGGTACAGCCTTTTTAGTGTGGAAAGGGTAATATGACTAAAAGTGGAGATACTGGTGGGTATGCGTTGTATTTATTAAATAGGTCGGTCATAAGTTATTTCTTTTTCTGCACGACACCAACGTCCAAAAGTCTATTTTTGTAGTGGAGTACTTGTGAGTAAATTTGTACCGGTTGGATGTAACGGATACGCGAAATGATACTATTTTGTTTTCTTTAGGAATTCCTTCACAGACAATGAAAAATGGATAGCCACAGGAGAAAAGGGAGACGATGGAGTTACAGAATACATTGGTATTCATCTCGCTGCCAGAACCATACCTATTCCATGCAGCCACGTGTTTATGTGCTTGTACAAATACAACAGTGGAGATACATAAATCTTTTGCTGTTAAGAAACTGTCTTCTGCCGGCATGTTTACGATATAATCATGACGAAAACAACATAAAGTAAAAGGAAGTGAACCTTTACCGGTGTTGCTTCTAAGCTGTGATTCCTTGAGTGTGCCTCTCCTTTGGGTAGGCATCAACCTTAATGCGGTTCTTTCGAGGGCACCTCTTTTAAAAAATGTAGGGCTACGCTTCACAAGTATAAGGCATACAATCTTTTATTTCTTTATTTGCCTTGATGATGTAGGATGAATAGATTTAATAGAAAACAGAATTGCCCTGTCGTGGCTGTTTATTTCAAGAAAGCATAGAACTGCAAGAACTACTGTTTGTAAAAATACCTCGATCTGAATTAGTAGAGTGTGGAATTCAGCATTATTGGCACCATTATTGCTTATGAGTACGACAATTGAAGGCATACACAAAAGTTTGAATTTCAAAGCAGATTTAAATCAAGCGATTGATGTATACATCTGACGTTTAGAGATCGAAAGCACCTACAGCAATAGCTGATATCCGTTCTTGTTCTTAACATACTAAACGCCCTTAAAACTTGACCTCTTGCAATGGTCCAAAGAAGCAGTCAAACTCTGTTGATTCCATGCTGTTAAGGCATGTATCACAAGCATTGACATATTCATCACGACTGATCACCCCATCAGAATTTAAATCGACCTTAACAAATATCTCATCCGCAAGGGAGGCATCGTGGCCCCCGAGAATCTTGAAGAATACACGCCATTCCTCTTTCGTGATGACACCATTATGTTTAGTATCAACCAGGTCGAACCAATTCCGAAAGTAATCCAAGACATAGTTTTCACAATCTACTTGAAGCTGTTGGTCCGTCTGAATGACATATCGCATCTGGTAGAAGCGTTCAAATGACATGCTCTCCTCTCCTTTCATCACATCATCCCACCAATCAAGAGCAATTTTCTCAACCTTGACACCCTCCTCTTGAGGTAATCCTCCATATTTCACCAGACGGTCAGTTATAACTAGAATCAAACGGTCATAAACTTGAGGTTAAAAAACATACTGACAAATACATTGGCTCTTATCTTAAGATGTGGAGAAAAGAGCATTTGAATATCGTTGATTGTGGCCCAATCAAATAGGAATTAGGATCAGTTGTTTCTCTAACTTGTACAGTGGAGTACAGTGGAACTATATCCGTCATCATTAATACAGCTGCTTTTATTAGAATTTTTCTCCAGAGAAAATCATTTGAGAAGTCTACGTTTTAAAAATAAAATATCAAACGATTTACCAACTATAGTTATCAATAAATTGAAATTCATATAGTTCAAAAAGATTTAATTGTTTGAAACTTATAATGGAATATATTTCTCTTGCAGTTCCTTGTAGTACCTTAAATACGATTTTGATTATCGTGTACTTTTCTGATACTCTTTTAGCAGCCAATGTAAATCGTGAAGATCTCGAGTATTACAATTAGACCCATGTGCTTGCAAAGCATTGCTGACATAGTGATTCCCCATTTGTTCTCAGCTTGCAATAAACATCATTGGAAATCAGCATTAGAGGCTGCCCACATAATCAAGTCGCGTTGTTCGACGCAATTGATGATTTTCTTATCAGATAAGTCTTGAACCAGTATTCACTCTTGCCACTCACAACTGCCTATGATAATTAGGACCTTTTTCTTAGTTAATGAGGTGATTTCCCTTGATAAAGTTCCTTAGAATGCTAACCATAATTTTATGACAAAAAGCGCACCAACGTTACTTTCCGTCAATGCATATATAAGAACACAAGCATTTTCCATTACATTTGCTCTTATACTAAAGATGTCTTGCCTATGCAAGAAATTGTTGCCTAGGCAGCATCGAGTCTTCCAGCTAATTCTGTTCTCAGCAGGCATTTATGCATTTAAAACGGGTATTTTATGCATTCATGCAACTAGTTTAAAAAGATTAATATTTGCCTTTATCTGGGTCTTTATATGGCGCTATCCAAAACAGTTGAACAAGACGCACATGCATAAAGATGACACATAAACAATTATCTCCACAAATGGTCACCTCCTCATGACATTTACTATGATATTAATGTTATTTTATTAAGAAACACGAGTTAAATAACTGCTTGTAGACCCTGTCATATCCAGAGGTGTGAGGTATGACTATGAAGTGTCCCTGATTCTTTTATGAATTAGCTATATGAAGTATATAAATACAGTACACTCTCGATATAACTTACCTTAATGGAAAATGAAAAATAGTTCGTTACATCAAGAGTTCGTTATATTGAAAGGATTTATATAAACCTTATGTTAGTATAGAAAGAAGGGAAATGGAGTTCGGTTCGTAAGGTCGAGATGTTTACTATATTGGGAGTTCGGATTATCGAGAGTCTACTGTAGTTCGTTTCATCGAGAGTTCGTTATATCGAAAGGATTTATATAAGACTTCTGTTACAGTGAAACGAAGGGAAATGGAGTTCGGTTCGTAAGATCGAGATGTTTACTATATTGGGGGTTCGCAATGTCGAGAGTTTACTGTAGTAGTGTTATCGGCGGTTATATCTGAAGTACAAGACGGAGGGCGAAGAACAAGAAAAAATTCTAAGTAATTATAATTCCCATGGCAATTGTTTGCATCTAAGTGTATGCATATGCAGCTTTTATACATTTTACACCCATTTTTAAAAAGGGGTTTCTCCCTTCTGATCCTCTAGAAACTGAATAATCGTATTATGCCACCAATTACAGCAGCAGTACAGAAACTTTGGCGACCCTGAACTCTGCCGGGTAAGAAAATATATTATTTATGTTAAACTGTCTATTGGAATTATATGCATAAAACATTAGACAACATTATTCCCCCTCGTTCTCCCTCCATAAATGCTATTCTGGCTGTGTTTGAGTAATTACATAATTTTATTGACTTTTCATACCCGTGGGAATAAACAATTGGCACAAATCCTGATTTTGTCTCTTGTCTTTCAAGCATGTCAACAGACTATGTACAAAAAGCAGGATATGTACATTTGGAGGTATTTCTGCTCACGATTTCGTTTACTGCTCAACAAAAAATATCTCTATTGTCAGTATAAGTCTATTAGGTTTGGAAATAAGGAAAAAAGCAGTCTGAAAAGATTGATGCCTTCGTGTTTTCTGATGTTAAGATCGCACTTTTATTCAATGTGACAATTCAATTGAAATAGCTGAAGGCAAAATTGAATGTTGATGGTTAATTATGGATGATGACATCCTTAGCCTACTTACTGAACAATAAAAAATTGATTATATTGAAATAAGAAGTATCCAGCATCCTCAGATTGTTACCAGATTCAAAAATATACATCTGGAAAGCTGATTCTAAGTAATCAAGATTCTCCTTCACATTTAGCCAGTAAATGTAGATATAAGACGAAGCTGCGAAGAAGAAACATCGGATATACGCATTCATTAGCGAAGTATTACTTAAATACAATACGTGCATTACTTGTTACTATTTTTACTGTTGCATATAAACTAGCACAAACACATAGAATACATAATAATAATTGTAGAGGCCGAATACAGATTGTTGTTGTTTTCGTATATTGCCTTTGGGACATTGTCACTTTACATAATGTTACGTTGTTTGGCGAGCATCACACTTGCCCAATATAGGTTATTGATTGTTAG
>JAAAKL020006330.1:0-18132 GCA_010016065.2 Carybdea cf. marsupialis auct. non (Linnaeus, 1758)
TGACGTTCAACGTAAACAAACATTTTCAATCATGACTTTTAGGTTTCTTAATACAGTAAATATCGTACATTCTTAGTGATTAGTTTAACAGTACTCACCATGTCAATACAGTGTTGCAATCGAACTTGTAGTTTGTATATAGGTCCTGATTTTCTCGTCGATCTGTAGTTAGCTCGAAGTGGCAACACTGAGCGTGTCCTGATCTCCTGAAACGTTCTCTCGATACAAATTGTTCCTGTTTTTTCTTCGTGATTCAAAAGAATTTCGTCAGTTGACCGTATACAAACCTCATAATCTTGTCAAGCTATACCTCGGATCTCGTCGTGCCACTCGCGACCCTTACAGTACATTCCCTAAATATTTTAGTATGGCATATATACAATAGTCCTCGACTGGTTTGATCAGTTGTGATCGACTGAGGTAATCCCAAACAGTTGAAGTCAGCATCTTCGCCGGATCTACTGTACATGTAGGAACTCGTTTGTAGAGTTCAGCAGATATCTCCCAGTTGTGCCATCGGATACTGTGATCACTTTTTATTCGATATAATATACACTGGAACGGTACTAAACGCTAACAGCAACTTGTATCATGCCTTCCTGTCATGCCTTGCTGCACCGCCGCCCTTACAGTTTGATATCCAAGTCAATAATAATTACACATACATAAATGTGGTAACTATGAGAAGAATACCTTGAGAAGAGAAAAAACTGTGCAAAAGAGCCACATTGATATAGTTATGCAAAATCCAGAGCAATGGACTTCCAGGATTAGAACTTGCAAGCTGATCTATAATGATCCATGTGGGCATAAAGAATATTTACAGATGAGAAACAGCACACTCAGAAGTACAGAAAGAGAAAGAGTTTTGAGTAAGAGGAAATTACTCAACAATGTGTCAAGTTCAATTCCCCTATTTGGTCCAGAGAAGTATTAAAAGAGCTAAGAAGTCTACCAAAAGATGAGAATCATCTGCACACATTAACATAACTTTTGCCGTGGTAACATCAGAGAATGACCATAGCAGTAACAGAAGTTTAAGTTTTCACAACTTTTTATTAAACAATTGTTTAACAGTTTAGGAGCCAATATGCTCTCTACATGTTAACTAACTTTAGAGTAGATATTGATATCCAGTGGCATTTTCTCAAGCACATCATGGAAAAGTACAGTTTATGGAATAGGAGGAAATGTTAAGAACACTGTTTACCATAAGGTGTTGAGAAAACCAGTTGTTATTGAAATTACAATGCATTTTTCCAACTATGCAGATAAAATAGTGCATATTGTAAGCATTATTTTGCCCAAAAATTGCATTTTATATTGAAAGCCTTAGTATCTACCATTTGGTATCAAAAGTTATTTCTAGCATTAGATTAAGGTGAATTAAAGTGAAAAACATGAATCAAATGAGTGCCCATTAAAAAAATGGGGTTTTGAAATGTGCTCAGGTACGGTATTGATTAAATAAATAACACTAAAATAAGGTTATTGGACCTTGGACCCAGTTTTAAAACATTTTTCACATTTAACTTGTTTTGATATAACTTGGAAATGGACTTTACAAGACTGTCACTTCAAACAGTTTTGGTATTTCTTGTGGAAAAGGGTAATACAGTTAACCTAAACTATTACAAGCAACTTGCGACCAGGGTCATAAAGCAGAATCTTTCCTTAATTTACTCTAAAAATTGCCAAAGATTGGTTAGTGTGCGATTTCGTGTCACTCATCATAGAACATTAAGGAATATAGTTTGGAGAATTATTATCTTAACAAACTTGATTCCTATTGCTAATGCCCTGTTTCATTTTCTTAAACATTTTATCTGCCACATCTGATACAGCTCTCCAAGTTTACAAATCACTTCACATGTCAGGTATATACCTGTATAAATACTAAAATGTTTGCTACTTCTGAATTCTATACCGCTCAATAATCTAATGCACCCTGGCCTGTGTCAATATATAGTATTACAGGTATGTCCTCATCTATGTCCACATCTAGGGATAATTTTTCAGCCAAATTCTCATCATAAAAATTATCTGGGTTGCAAGCTGAAATGATATGTGTCCGATCGCTAGATTGCAATACTAAATCTTCTAAGAGCAATGCAAAGAGAAGCCAGTCTCGAGGACGTAAACGTACCGGTAAGGTTTATAGTATAATGCCATGTGGCCTAAACTGCCTTCTGGGCATTCATTGAACATGAGGGGCTTAACTAGAGGTACACGACGTTAGCACAGTTTTCGAAAGTCCTTGTGTATTGATGTAAACTATGGATATATTGGAAATTGATTGTTATATTACACCAGGTGAAAGATCTCAGTAAAACCTAGCAAAATCAGTTCTTGACAATGCCACAAAGTTATCGTGCGTACAAACAATGCAAAGAATTCATAAAAAACTACTAGAGTATCTTACCTCGTAAATACATTTTGGCTAACATAACAGCTTACTTAACAGACCTAACCTAGTGAGTATAATTAAGCATCGATCTCTGTCAAACCTCAGTACCGGTAGTCTGCTGCCGCCTCCTGAGGCTTCAAAGGTTTACTTTCTCTGTCATACCGGTAATAGTCTGGCTAAAAAATAAAACAATCAGCTTAAAATCAGTTATAGCAGAGCAATGAAACTGTGTCCACATGGTGTCTTACCTGCTTTGATAATAAGATCAGTTACACACTTATCTACCTTCTGCCCAATTACATCCTCACTCCTCACGTTCCCTGAAGTAGCCATCTTGATTACAGTGTATCGACTCAGGGAATTGAGAAAGAGCTATGTCAAAAACTATTTCATGATATTCGGGGGGTAAATGTAAACTTAACTTTTCAAAGGAAAGAAAATATCTGGTAAATATCAGCTAGTAGTTTACGATAAGCTTTTTTAATAATATTTATTACGCTTTTGTTTATTTTTTTGTCATTCTTAAAAATTTTTGCTAATAAAATAGCCAGCGTCAGAGACATAATTTGGATGATAAATCAAAGGCCAACAAATATATGTCCTCCGTCGTTACGTCAACTGGACTGGCTCATACCGTCCACATTCACATGGCTGGGCCCTTTTCCTATCGCCACAGAAAACATGGCGCCCGCGGTAAGAGCAAGAGAAATATATGTTTCAATTGTCAACAAAATTTAGCCTTACTACTAAAATGATGAATACTATGCTTCGGCTACATACTCAGTTTATACACTTAACCGTAGTTTTGCAATATTCTTGGCGTATTTTACGAGCTGTGGTACTTCTCATTAGCGACAATAATGCGAGACCCAGTCTGGTCGAGAGACATGCCAGATAAGACTAAGTTCCATATAGAGGTCGAAACCTTGAAATATGTAATCCTTTTTACAACGATTGACTGTTGCAATTTGTATTGTTATCCTGCTTTTGGTGTAGATCCTACTCTTCCTGGTCTGGTATTCATCAGAGTCTTCGTTAAGGGAACATCGTACTTTGAGAGTGGGATTATTACGAAGTACTTATCATGGACCAGAAAGGAATTGGGCCCGTGATCTTCGTAAACATCATCGATTTCTAGATTGCTATAAAGGCTTACTGCTTAAATCTCATAACTGTATGTTTTTGTCGTTTGCCTTGAATTGGTAATGTTACTTGGTAAGAAAATCGTTTGTCATTGTAGCTGTCTGTAACTGCCACCCAAGTAAAAACAAGTTCAACTTGAAGTTGACCTTCTCTGCAAAGCTAAAGTCGTGAGGTTATTTGTCATAGTATGAACGTGTTATTAGGACACATTTTTCGTTCTGCGAAGGCAATGTATTTTCTATATTTAGTAGACTGCCCTTAGGAATACTGCCAGTCACATGTTTTCATTAAGCATGTACAGATTTGAAATCAAGGCTGCCTTTCATGCACTACCCAGTGCAAATATACAAGATCTTTTTAATTATTTGCAGGCATAACAAAGCCTGTAATAACACTTGTAACAGCCCCTACATATGATGAGTATTATCAGTTGATTTGTAATTTATTGTCGATTGAGCTAGGTGTGTGAAAAATGAAGGCAAATATGCCATTCTACAACAAAGATTTCTTCTACATAGTACCGGTACACTGAGTCATGCAAATTTACCTACTTTGGTAATCTAAATACTGTTGTAAAATACAGTAGAGTGGAACTGATGTGTCAGATGATAGAAGCGAAATTAAGACCATTATTGAGTCCAATAAGGGGAGAATAGCTTTAAGATTATTTAGTGAAGTCAATGTTGGCCAGCATGCAGCGTTTTCAAAACTCACTGTACTACAATTACTGCCATCAGATGCTAGAAGAGTTCTGCATTGACTTCAAAGCATGTAATATTGCTGCAAAGGACAAATAGTGCTTTGTTTTTCAATGTCTATTCCTATTTTAATAAATGTATCAGACAAAAGTAGATATTATGTAAGCACGGTTTAATGGATGCAAATATTACATCATCTCTTCTGTATGGAACTCTTATAAATGCTGTCACTGTAATTCTGTATATGGCATAACTAGAACACCATTACATGACCTCTCAATAGCAAAGTTGCACGATCATGCTATTATTGAATAACTTTGATGATGATTTTAGAGACATTTTTTTTGCTAGCAATTTATGTTTGATTGTGAAAGTATATTTTTTACATTTGACTATTGTATGTTTGTTACATAAAATCTTTCTCCCATTACAATCAGTTTCTTAGTCCTGTTTGTTTGATTCTATGACTGCCTGACTCATGACCATCTTGTGATATTTGTTAATTGTAGAAAACGAAGAAACAGCAAAAGAAGAAAACCACTCTTAAGTTTGTCATTGACTGTACGCACCCAGTTGAAGATGGCATCATGAAAGTAGATGACCTGGTTAGTATACTATAATAACATTCTTATGAGTATCTGAGTATCTAATGAGTACCTAATTCTTTTTGCTTTTATGCTTTTGTACATACATTTTTGTGTATGATGATACAAATGTCGATAATAATTTGGTATACATATTGCTGGATCATCTGGATAGGCAATATATGCCTATTTATAACTAATAAATTATGCAAAATAAAGCTTGGGTAATTATCTTCCACATTACTTGCTTGGGTTATAATCACCCACATTACTTGCTTGGGTTATAACCTTCCGCATTACTTGCTTGGTTTATAACCTTCCACATTATTTGCTTGGGTTTGTTGTCTTTATACCAGGTGCCATTTGTACACTGATATCTTGATGAGCCACCTCAGGCTGCAGTGATGGCTTAAATAAGGCTAGGTATGTTATTCACCAAGAATTTGAAATAGTTTATGGGGTTGTTCTGTTCCTTGGAGTGGCTAGATGACCATCTGGCCTTTTTTACCAACTCATTGATCAGTCAGTGGAGAAAAAAACTGCTTTCATTATGGAGAACAGTATTCAAATCCTGTTTTCTCTAAGCAATTGCAAAAGCAGCCGCTTGCCTGCCTTGCTGCATGATTATGTTTTAGCCCTTTTCTTGCCCTAGGCTTTACCTCATTTTCTGCTGGTCTCTTCTTGACAGTTTGTTAACTAACTTTATCACCCAAGTGATCATTTATCTTAACTTGTAAGCTTTGTGGATGCCTTTCTTCTATTGGCTAGCTGTTGCTTAGCATGGCAATGATCTGTCAGTTATGTCATTTTTCATATATCATATCTGGTTGTGCCCTTGTTTCTCTCAGAATATTTTTCAATTATTTCTGCAAGCTTTATCTTGTTTGTAGAGTCACTCTGGGCACTAGAGTGTAATCTATAATTTTAAATCAACTCAATAAAATGCAAGCAGGGTATATAAAATGTTGTCCACTCCCAGACACCAACTAACTTGAGGAAATTAGCAGACTAAAATCTTCGGAATGAAAGTAAAGGAATCTTTAAATATGGAGGATGTATTTATGCTTTGTGCCTATAATGATATCTAGTTTGTGGAAATGCCCCAAAATAGTGTCAGAGGAAAGCAAAACAACTTAGTCAATAGTTCATATACAGTTGACAAGATGAATGTGCAAAGGATGTTTCATGTAAACACAACAATTTCATGTAGGTGTGCTCATGAAAATGACCAGACATCCAGTGTTAAATAAGTACAAAGTTGGAGTTTTTTGCACAAAATGTACAAAAAGAGTCTTGAAACTAAAATTTTGAGGACATTAATATATATCAGAAACTGTCAGCTAAAAAGTTTGTGTAAGGAACCCTAATTTTGGCCAGTCGTATATATCTTTGCTCTGATATAGGAAGTCATCTACCAATGCATGTACAGTGACATATAGCACACAGTAAGAAGCATATTTGTAATCCTAATTGTTGTCCCAGTGATAGCAGGAATTTTCTTGGCTTATTAGCAAGTATTAGCCAAAGTAAGGAACCTGGTCCTGAAAATGTAAGACATGAGAATACTCCAGAAGGTGCTAGTCAGAAATATGTAGTGTCAGCTACATTTGAACATTTTTGAAAACTTTCTTATTGAATATCGGTAATCTATTCCCACTTCCAAGCCAGTCTAAGTTACTATGATGGGTGACAGTTTGCTCCACTCATTACAGGTAATGATTAAGCTTTTTTGTGTATCCGTGTAAGAGTCTTAGTGGCAAGTATGTACATGTGCAGAAATATTTTTAGTTTAAAAAGAGTTTGGACATTGGAGTGCCACAACAAACTCTACTCGTGAGTTTTGATTTCCTTTATAAAGTGAGATGATAAAACTGAATTTATGCCAAATGTGTCCAAGTTCTTAAATTTTGATGAGATTAGAACACACAAAGTTGCAATATTTTTTCATCTTTGACATTGAAATGATAGACAATACAAAAAATGTATGCAAGAGTTTACAATAGTAATGTATTAAAAATTTGAATAAAGTTTATTTACCTTTTTTCATGATGTTTTGATGTTTTCTACATCAAGTAAGGTAGATCAAAATATAATCACTCACAATTGGGAAGTAGGTGTGAAAAAAATTACAAAATATGAAAAGAAAGAAAGATGAGAAGAAATGCCTCCAAAGGAAAATAAATGTCAGAAGATGCCAGAACAGAAAAATGTTTATTGAAGACGACTTTTGATTGTGACTTTAATAGGCTCTTGTTGGGAGAGAAAGTGTTATGATGATCATGATTTGCTCTCCCATGACCATAATAGGATTGATTTCCATCATGCCCTCACAGTTATTTTTAAAAACTAAATCAATAGGTATTTCTAAGAGTGTTTTGTATGTAGTAGACCCTCATGAAAATGTATGTTTTACAAAGGGAATATGTCAGTTGACCCTGAGCATGCCTACCTTAATCCCGGAGGTACTGTGCTCTTTCATCTGTGCTTGTGAAGTGGGAAACTATGTTTGGAGAGATAGGATTGAGAGGGGACTGCAAGCTTGAAGGGCACAAAGTAAATGGATGGAAGGGGGAAAGTAACCCCGTTCCTTGTAGTGGCTTTGGCCTTGAGTTTGGGTGAAATTTAAAAATAAGTTAAAAGTGTATCCACCTTAACTATTCCTCCACCTCTAAAACTATTCATAAAGAATTTTTTTACGCAGCCGCCCCAATTCTTCAAGATGCTATTGCCACACATGTTTGCTTATCATGAACAAGAACACCATGTTTTATACCAAAAGCATTATCTGAACTTAATCCAGTAAAAAATATGGAAAGTAATCACTTATTTAGTACCAAAACATAAGCAGCTGACAAGAACTGATCCACCAGTGAGATTTCAGGTGGTTTGTTTCACTTTCGTGATACAAGCACCATTCAGTGGAGCCTTCAGCTTTTGTAACGTTTGCAACAAAGAAAAGTGCATGACTGACCACGAATTGGTCACGAATCTTAATAGCTACACTCACTATAAAACACCAATATCTATTTGGTATATGAATAAGCAGACTTCATTTCATTGTCAGCAAGGGACTGTTTTCTAGGTGTAAGTGTAGCAAGTGTGCCACAGGATTTTAGTTTCTAGTATCAAAATGTGCTGAGTAAACAAATAATTGAAAATCATCTAGGATCTTTGCCTTACTCTTAAAATTTTCCTTTCACATTTCACCACGTCCAACCATAAATCTGTCACCTAATTTGATAATGCGAACTTAAGGTTGTTTTTTTTTGGGGGGGGGGGGTATTTTTGTTTTTAAACCCTTCACTTAATACAAGGCGGAGTTGCTACTTAAAGGTATTGAGTTGCTTTGTTAGAAGTAGAGAGAAAAAGTAACAGAAAAATAGATGTAATTAAAGACAAAAGAATTAGAGATTTCCAAGAAGATGGCTATTGACATTAGATGTAGAAGTTAACCTGTGTTTTTTATTTAACCTTCATATTTTGACTACTGTATGTTTTCTTTGTTTTAAATATACAAAATTTTCGTCTTTTTTGATTGTGTTTTACTTTCTGGTGAAGATAATATAAGTAAGAATTTTATGTTTTTGAACAATTTCAGGAGCAGTTTCTGCAAACCAGAATCAAAGTTGATGGAAAGACGAATAACTTCGGTGACCTGATCTCCCTCGAGAGGGCCAAGAACAAGATTACTCTGGTAGCAGAGAGAAATTTCTCAAAAAGGTAATCACAAAATTGAAACTAACTTAAAGAAATTCCACGTTATTTTAACTAGATCGTTGTTTGTTTTCACATCTATAGGAAGTAATTGATTTCAAGAGAAAGTAGAAGTTACAACAGTGATTTGGTTCTTTTTATATTGCCAAAGTTTCTTCCTCTAGAATTCTCATTGATTAGATGTTTGACTTTTAGTTACATGTATCGGTATTATTACTTTCCAATCACGTATCTTTGGCTTATTTACATTATTTACATTATTCACCCCGTAGATGAAAACACCCTTTATATTACAAACTGTGTTTATCTTGATATTGAGCAGAAAGTTTTCCTAAAAACATGTGTATGTACACACTACAAGATCGTTATTTTGCACATGTTTCGTCTCCTCTGGCACCAGCCGTAAGTTATTTCTCCCTCCGTTTATTAATTCCATGTTTTCTGCCAACTTTTAGCTTTTTTGTAACCCCTAGGCTTTAATCTTGGACCCTTGCATGTCTTATAGTATGATGGGCGTAGTAAAGTACAAGCTTGAATACTCCAGCTACTACTGAGAGGAAATTTGGGCAGAGGTGAATGTTTGTTTTAACTACGAGATGCGTATATCTGTGTAAATAACGAGCCTACACATCCAGTGTTGTAAGCAAGAAAGAACATGGAGTGGCCAACGTTCGCTGCCAGTGGCTCGTCTTTTAATAGCAGAATGATCTTTATCTGTTCTCATTCTACATGTTTCTCTGTGCCACTGACTTTTTTCTCTTCATTTCGTTTCCAAATTTTGTTTCATCCTTAGTTTCTCCGGTTTTCTTCTATGCCTCTTTGTCTCCACGATTCCTCCGTTAACTTTCAGGCTGTTTTTGCTCAGTAGTTATTTTCTATTGCTTCAACTCCAGTACGAATATTTGATAAATGGTAGCTGTGATGGTTTTCCAAGCTATTTGATGGCATTGATGGAAGCCCGCACTAGTTAGGAAGGACTTTGATAATTTCGATCTTCAATGACTTTTCAGTGGTCGTAGAACCTCCAGCTAAGCTCGCGTCGATAAATGGTCTCTGAAGCTTTGATTGGTCATTATCTTGCCGCTTCAATCGTGAGTACCATGTACGTAGTACATCGATAAACAAGCATTAATATACTGTCACTGTTAACCTAATGCCTCACCCCATTGCTACTCTATTTCACATCCACAGTTTATGCTTGTGGTGGTTTTTCAGGATCCACGCCTTGATCTTCACTCCTATTTTCTTGACGGTAATATTTGTTATTCAATTGAGACAAGTTAATTATATTAAGACCTAAAAATGCCTATGCTTTCTTCAGTGGCTTTGAAAGAGTCCCCGCAAGTCACTTGACGATAAATGAGTTCCATGTCAAAACGAGCGCGTTTGGTTCCAGTTGTTTCTGTGCATTTGTAACGTCGTAATTCCACTAGATAGAAATTGCATTACACTTCCTAGTCTTCTTTCTATGGTCCGTATATCATGATCATCATCTTCATCCCCATGATCATCATCTTCATCCCCATGATCATCATCTTCATCCCCATGATCATCATCTTCATCCCCTTGATCATCATCTTCATCCCCTTGATCATCATCTTCATCCCCATGACCATCATCTTCATCGCCATAACCATCCTCTTCATCCCCATGACCATCCTCTTCATCCCCATGGCCATCATCTTCATCGCCATAACCATCATCTTCATCCCCATGACCATCATCTTCATCCCCATGACCATCATCTTCATCCCCATGACCATCATCTTCATCCCCATGATCATCATCTTCATCCCCATGATCATCATTTTCTTCCCCATGATCATCATTTTCTTCCCCATGATCATCATTTTCTTCCCCATTATCTTCATCATCTTGGTAAGCCCTTGCCAGTCACGTATAGTTATTCGTAAGCGACCAAGACAACGTGCCAACGTACTTAAGGAAGTACTTCGATATAAGGGATGACGAGGATGGTTTCGCTAGCATCTCTCACTCACCCTCTTCGAATCTTAAACTGGAAAGCACTACCGTGAAGATAAAACAAGGAATGTCCAATGGTATTTATGAATGGAACCAGTCCAATGATGCGGAGGAAAGGTTCTTATTTATTACATTTCGCATGCCAGTTCATGTAATTCAAGAGGCAGTTAATGAGACCCATCGAGTAATTATGTGAGGCAAACACTAGTAGCAATCATGAAATGGAATTTATCAACATTGTGGGCCTGTAGTACCTGGCAACTTGGCCGAGTCCTCGATCAAACTACGCTGCAGCGAGGATGTTAATGGATACCAAGCTTTCAATTTGACAGGACTCGCCACAGTCTTTCAAACCGACCGGTATTACTTCGAGTTTTCAAGGTAGTGTGGGTTTGTTCATCGGGAAAAATACTGACCTAGTTGGCCGGGAAATGTTCTCTTGGTCCTTTTCAAAGGTATTTTCGTCATTGGACGTATTCTATGGTTGCATGTCTACAACTTACCCGTCTTTTTTATCCGAGGTTGACCCCGAACACTTATCAAGCAGAAGTACCTTTTTTGCCAGGGACTGTTACTACATTTAGTACCAATAGCAGTAGCAGACCCATCGTAGAGTATACTGCATTTAGCATTTTTAAGTTTAACGCCCTCGCATTGTGTTCGTGCCACCTATGGTAGTTTTTGTGCAAGGTACATGTCATGATATATTATTGATATCGAATTGGCATTACGAAGAGATTCGTGGTCGGTAGTTTTGGTATATCATATTTGCGTTCCTGTTTTGTTTTGAGGGGTTTTTTTCAAAATTGCTAACAACGTATCGGAATGTTGAAGTAAAGTGTTGGCTTCAAGGAGCAATTTCTTTGATTTGCAGTGTATCGAAAATCAGATTCCGATAATTATGCTAAATTTGTTAAGTTGAGTGGACTGAGTGACTTAAACAACTTGGGCATCGCAGGTAAGTAATCAAACTCGTTAACCGATGTAACAAATCCAGCAGACTAACCTAAGGTAACTTAGATGATACTTAAACTAACTGAAATTATTTATCATGTGTGAGATAGAGGAAAACTTCACCAAAAATCCCTCTACAGAAAGATAAAGCACCTGGTTCTTTACATTTTATTGGATGCAGGGCTGGAACTATTAGTCGAAACTACTTTGCAGTATTTTTCCGGAAATGAAGCTCAGCGAGGCCTAGTGTCTATCTCTAGAAGTTTCGCCTTGGTTGGAAAAAGATTTTGAAATCGCCGGAAGCACGTCGCAGTTTTCCTTTATGTCCCTGTGCAGTTTGGGGAATTGACAGGGGATACTTCGATCCTTGTTATATATAAGGGCAGTTCTTTTTATTAACTGTTGACTAGAGGTTTTTCATGTGTATCTCTGTTTGTAGGTATTTAAAGTATCTTACCAAGAAATACCTTAAAAAGAACAGTCTCCGTGATTGGCTTCGCGTTGTGGCATCAGATCACCAATCATACGAGCTACGATACTTCCAGATCAGTAATGAGGAGGAGGAAGAAGATGAAGGCGAGGATTAAGCCCATGTAACAGATCTTGGATTTGTAAAAACAATTGTAAGAGATCCTGAATAATTGATTGCGAGTTTTTTGTCATGGTTGGCCTCATTGCACTAGCAAGATTTAAATTGTAGTGTTGTCCGTTCTCCACGCGTGTGTCAAGTGTAATGCCGTGGCGTGTTTCCACTCTGAATTATCTGATTGAAATCCCTGTAGATAGTCAGTTGCTATCGTAACGTGTACCCCTCGGACGTTTTCACCTATTTTGCTCGAGGGGGGCTTTGAAGCACCTTTATGTGACTGCTAAACCGCAAGTCTCATGCACATAAGGAGTATCCTTTATCATATAGATGATATTAAAATGCTGGGTTTTAAGTATTACAGCGAACTAGCTAGGGATTCACTCTGCGGTGACGTTTTCAGTAAATTTTCAGCCATTTTCCCTGTATCAAGCACCTATACTCTGTATGGTTGAAATTATAAGACATTTAAAACTTAAATAGTAACGTCTGTCTTGAGCACAGCTGTTTTTACATCTTTTTTGTAACCAAGAGCACAATTTGCGGACACATTTAAGGTAATCCTATGAACTTGCCATGTTCAAAGAACCTCTTTCAAGGACGACGAACAAAATGTAAGACATTTCAGCTATCAGTAATAAAAGGGGAAGAAGGATGTGGAAGAGGAAAGGTTTCTAAGAGAAGCTCAAAAAGTTCTTCTCCTAACCAAAAGAATACGATGAATACAGTTCAGAGAGGACGAAATAGGTGCCTTGAAATCTTCGTGTTCGGAATCATTTTTGATGTTATATGAAGATGGTTGAACGTGAAACTCGACCGAGAGAAAAGCATACTCGCGATGACTATTGTTGCCTTTGGTCATATGTGTACACTAATCAAAACAGTGAATTGTTTTGATCTGCTAACAAGTAATGTAACAAACCAGATATCATAAAATTGGTTTATGATCTCTGCACAAATGTAGGACAAGAGCTCTGCAGAAATTGTAAACGCAAAACAAGGAGGTATCAACATGGTAAAGGAGCTACGTGTAACCAAGGTATATTCAAATCAAATGAAGTGTCATCAAAGCTAATCAATTCATTGTAATCAGCTTTCTTGCTATTTTGTTATGTTTTCAAAAGCTCGGCAAAACACGCGTATGCGCAATTTATTAAAAAAGGATGTAGATTAAATAACAAAACATTTAGCCAAGCTTCAGGGCATGAAATACATGTAGTTGTTTGGATAGATCTGGTTGCTCCAGGGCAGTTACTCTAGACATTTCCAAGGCTTTTGATAAGGTTTGGCATGCCGGTCTTTGACATAAACTCAGAGCTTATGGCATTTGTGGTGACGTTTTAGGGATTGTTTTATCTTTTGTAACTGATTGTAATATTAAGATAGTTTTGGATGGTGCGTCATCTAACTTGTTTTCAGTAAATGCTGGGCCCGGAAAGGTTCTCTTTTTGCCCCACACTTTCTCTTATTTTTATTAATGACCTATCAAATTCTGTGCTGTGTCATCTTGCAATTTATGCTGATGATGCTACTTTTTATTCTAGTTGTAGTAGAGCATCACAAGTGTCTCCTGGAAATGAATGGCTTCAGAACTTAAGTCTGACATAAGCACTGTTGTAGAGTGGGGTAGAAGGTGGCAAGTGTCTTTCAATGCTAGAAAGACTCATCTGGTATCCGTTTACAGATCTCAGTAGCCTTTAAAGGTGCCTCTTAGCATGGATGACCTTGTTCTTGAGGTGCTGTTATCGTTGAAGCTCCTTGGCATTTCTTTTACTTTACGGCCAGAATAGGGGCCTTAATTACGTAACCTAGCTAAGTCTGCCTTAAGGAAGGTAGGGGCTCTTTTGTGATCTACGGCCTTTCTGTCACCTGACGTTATGTTATTTCTTCATAAGGCAATGATCAGACCTTGCATGGAGCATTGTGGTCGTCTTTGGGCTTGTGCATCAAAGTGATATCTCAACATGTTTGACTGGCCTCAAAAACGAATTTCTCATGCGGTTGGCCCTGGACTGGCCTGCACACTTCAACCTCTCTCTCATCGTAGAAATGTTTCGTAGTTAAGTCTTTTCTACATGTACTGTTTTGGTATGTGTTCTTTTGAGTTGGCTGAGTTGGTTACCCATTCACTCATCAGGTCATGGCCCACTCGGTATGCTGAATCTCTGTATGACTTTTCTGTTTGTAACATAAATTTCTATTAAAAAAAGAATAACGAATAGGTGCCTAAAAAACAAGGATAGTCACGAAAAGGAGATTGATAATGGATCAATAATAAGAACGAAAGATTAACAGATGAGTCTCAAAGCAGAGTTTGAAAAGTAGGAGGAGAGCTGCACTTTCGGCAGCATATAGAAAAGGTCTGTGTAATAAGATAAAGCACAGCATTACAAGTTTGAGCTCCCCACATGGTAAGTCGATTGTTGATATTCTTTGAGTAGTTATGTCTTGTTTGCAAAGAAAAACCCGCTAGACTTGTTTCTACGGAGCTCAGTAGCTTTCCGTTGGTAACCATTTCCTTTGAAGACGACCCTACAGTAGACTTCAGTATTTCTTTTCATCTGTTGGCAACAAAATAAATTGTCACTCACCAGCTGAGCAGCTAGAGGGATAATGCTGGGATTGTCCCCTATTCGGAGAGGAGTTCTAGATTTCAATATATAAGGAAATATAAGATATGCATATAAACATATTGACAAGCTCTTAACTTCGGTATTCCTCTAAAGACGCTTCCTCCTAACCCTCTTAAAAAACTCTGAAGGCACGACATTAAAAAAGGTTCCTGTATCTCTCAAAGATGCCTTTGAAGTAGCCCCAACTGCCCTTTCAAAGACCATATCAGAAAAATTAGGGCGCCAACTAAGTAATGAGAAACACCCTGCATTTTAGCAATCCAATCAAAACAAGTTAGAGCACAGATACTCTGACCAGTATTCTCCCATAGGGCTCCACCACACAAAATTCATCATAATAACCAAAAAACAGAATGGCTGATTTCTTGAATAACACTTTTTCCAACTATGGTAGATGATGAAGCTGTTTCTGGCATGCATCACACATGTTTGGGCTATTTGTATTGTTTTCTCATTTAGTGAGATTATTACAAAATATGATTTGTGACCTCGAATAATGTTCATGTTTATTCTGAGGAGTAAGTACCAGATCAATCCCATAGCCAAGAAAACTTACGACTGTACTTTCTTGATAACTAAATATAATGTGGATGTAGATAAATCAGAAAAAAAAATTGGTGTCGCAAGTCCAAAGCGGCGAACACGAAGGTAATTACGTCTGGTCGCTACGCAAGCGATGTTTAGGCAGTGGTTATCACATGGTGAAGCAAAGTAAAATTGTCTCCTAAATTCGTCTTTCATGTAAAAATTATTACTCTTAGTCATCCTGTCCAGAAGTGTCGAGATATCAAAATTACGTTTAAAATGCGGTGAAGGGTACGTAATCACGGTTATGTCAGTTTTGATATTAAAGATCATTGTTGCAGGTTGAGATTCTCCTGATTCTGTGACATTAGAATACCGTTCTATCTTACCTGGAATCCTATTATCAGTCCATGATTTGATTGGATACTTGATCCACATGTGATTAAATGGCGTCTAATACAGGGATAAAAACTAGTACAGGTGATAAATACTTTGAATTATAACCTACCGTGTATCTATTGACGGTAGAATAAATGTAAATGCCCACCTTTGACGGGTTCAAGCGAGCATCACATCTGCTGATAATGGCGATCAGCATTTTCGTCTAATTCCTGTGTTTGCTTATGAAATTTTATAGAGATGAACTAAATGAGAAGAACGTTTGGATCAAAAGTCGACGTATTAAGAGTATTTATGAAGTTTACCAGTTTCAAAGTATGGAACTCAACTACGATACTTAAGGTAAAGTTCAGTTTTTAATGGTACCGGCACGATCAATGCACTAGGAAAAGGCAAACCATCGAGTACGCAACCCTATCCATTGATGTCGCAGGCTTTCCAGTCCAGTTCTTCCTTCCATCTTCTTTGACAATGAAATGTTGGCCAGCTTAAGTGTTCTGTAGATTGCTTGTTTAATTAAGAACATTGTCTATCAATAACATGGTCCCTTAATCAAGTTTAGCCCTCGATAAAGCTAGTGCAGCACTCAAAAACCCATCAATTTAAATAGGTGCTTAATTTGTTACGCCAATTAAAGTAGATTTGTGGGGGGAAAGGTGTAAAAGAAAAGGAAAAGTATTATGAGCTGAGGGGGAACTGAAACAATAAGATATTGACGATTTTGATAGGTTCCATATAATGAGGGATGTCTTAAACGATTATGGAATTTTTAGATACGTTCTTGTGAATGGTCTGTGCAAGCACATACGATTTAAGAATGCGGCAATCTATGGTTTCAGCTTTAGTTTTTATGATGGCCCATCATCTTCGTGCACAAAGTTGCTGGAATTTATTTGACGTAACCCAATGGTAACAGCATACAAGGGATCTGAGTTTCATAAACATCTCCATCACTTTTAACGGACAGCTCCAAGCTAAACCCAACGTATTGCTAGTAGAATTATTTGCACCAAAGGACAATTGCTCCTTGCAGCAAGAGCAAAGTATTAATGGGATTGGCACCAACGGCTATAATCGACCAAGAGAAGTTGACATGCGACTCATTTAAGTCTGGAATAAATATCTACGTTGATGTTCAAATATCAACAGCGATCACCCTTCGGTATATTCCTGTTAGTATACAAGTCTAACGTGACCTTTTTGGCTAAAACTTACGTCCTCTCAAATTTCCTGGACGCTTTTCAAGCCTAACAATTCACAGGGCCAAATCAACTTATTACGCTACTATGATGGTGGATACTAGTACGGTATAGCGAAACGTTGTAAAATCGCAAGTCAGACAAGCTACCAGCAGACTCGAGAGAATTAGATCTTGGAAATTATTTCGAGGAGTTCATTCCAGTAACGCCTTAAAAATTGGGAATTGCAAAGGCAAATATTACACATATTAAATCCCTATCAGAGAAAGATACCTAAAGAAAATTGACAAACTCAAGAATAAGACACCCACAGTATGAAAAACAAGGACAAGTTATTGTGAAGTGAAGTGAACCCTTAGAGCCGAACACTTTCGGAAACAGAGCAATCCCTACTTAAAAGAGGCATTACTTCTCCGCAACCCTACAAGTCTATGCTTGAAAGTAAATTGTATCAGCCGTAAAAACAGCAGTGAAAGACCTCCCAAAGAGTCACAATACGAGCAAAAGCGGGCTCGCTCTCCAATCATAAAAACTACCTTCAGATAATTCCACTTAAGTGGAAAGATAGGCCATTAGAATCCTTAAGGAAGATAAGTCAATCTCCATCCTTCCAGCTGAGAAAGGTCGAGCCACCGTCACTCTAAACAAAAACGATTATATTCAACATTTCCTTGTCCATCTGTAGGGAGGACCCTACTCAGTTTTAACGAAGAACCCAATCCTCAAGGTTAAAATTTAAAACCAAAGCTAGGAGAATACTCATCAATACACGCAACGATGGAGTCATAGACAATATCACACTCCTAATTTTTCAATTCCACGTTTCTATGTACTACCCAAAGTGCACAAGCAAAATGTGCACTTTGGGCAAAGCATTCCCTTTGATGTCACCTCTTTACACCAGTATCCCGGTCACAGACTCCCTAGACATCATCCAAGACATACTTCAAGACAAAAATCTTAAGAATCTTGTAGGCATAATATGTTTGTCTGTGTTTTTGTCTAAGTAGTTTCTTCTTACCATGAGACTATAAGATTTTCCGGATAAATAAGCCCTAGGGCCTTGGTTGTTATTTATTTCGCCTACTGAAGTATGGTGTCACCAGTTTAGCTTGTGTAACAAGCTGTCTATGTTTAAGATGAAATCCACAACATATATTTTGTGCTTTCCAAATCGTGGAGCCTAATAAAATGTACGACTAATCTTTGGTTGGTTACACAATTTAACACGTTGGCGCCCGACCGAAAATTGCATAGTTGCATCACCAGACCCAAGGGGTTATTGTTGTGTAAAATCGGCTATCATG
>JAAAKL020006331.1:0-18130 GCA_010016065.2 Carybdea cf. marsupialis auct. non (Linnaeus, 1758)
TTTAGAGCGGGTATTTGGCCACCTCAACGAATCATAAATAATAAAATAACCACTAAATATTATGAAGCTTATCGACCCAGTTGATGCCATTTACGGTAGATATTTATGATGTGTAGAGTCATAGTCTATTTCGGAGCTACGTTTCGAGAGATACTTCTCACACCTTCAGGTGTCAAATAACCATAAGATAATACTTTTTTTAAGGGAGGGGTACAAATTTCGGATGTTAAGATGTGATAATTGTAAACAAACTACCTAAACAGGCATTTTAAGTCGTCACTCTGTCCTTTCACCTTTGTCATGCCAACTTTATTAACTTCCTGCATACGCCCCTGCATAGTTCGTGTGTTAGTATGCAGCCATGTTGATACATAACAGTCAAAATGACGCACTAACTATTTGATCTTATAGTGGTCCACAGTATTTAAGAACATGCATTAATAAAGCGATAAAATTAACTTTTTTGTTGACTAGTTGGATTCTTAAACACCCCTTGATAATAGTTCGCTTCGTTAATTTCCAGTTTTAGGGAGTGAAATCGTCATAACAGTGACATCAACTAGCAAAGAGTACTGGGTCCCAGAGGTCACTGCAAGCATACAGGTCGATGACACCGAGCCTATTCAAACTGTTGTTGATCAGCTTTGCTTCATTTTCCATCGCTCGTTCAAAATGGCAGAAAAGAAAGAAAATTACCCTTGCAAACAAAGATCCAAAAACCTGCTCCTGTACGAAATGGCGCGAAATCGACGCATCTACAGCAGGAAACATGACGGCTCGCCTGTCTTATTAAATTACTACAATTTGAAGAATGGGACCGAATTCTTACTGTATTATTCGTGACGTCATGAAAGCCTGGTGATTGGTTCATAAGAGCTCCATCCCCGCAGCTATTTAATGCCGTCAATGATCAACAAAATTAGCTGCAGAAAAGTATCCCCTCTCGTTTCTCTCATTCGAACAAGCATTACTCATATTGATGGAAAGGGAAGAGTCGAAGGATCAGGTTAACAGTCCGTTTTAGTTTGATACGAAAAGTTGGCTCATGTTGCGGAGGAGGAAAGTTTTACCTCCAAGTAAAATCACCTCATTTTTGGCATGGCGCTTGTTACATATAATAAATCCTTCCATAGAAGACAAACTTATTCTATTTACTAAATAGCGTTAAAAGTATAGCCTGATGCGAAAACAAAACTCTTTATGAAAATGTTAGATTTTAGGCCATGAAACAATGCCAGGATGCATAATCAAGATGCGTAATAAATTAAGAAATGGCGAAACCAATGCATCTTTGGCACGCATAGTTACAACGCTAGTTTAGATTTACTTGAAAAGGTTGTCGGTGGGACAGAAACCAAGTATACTCTTGAAAAGACAACTCATGTTCCTTGTGGTTGAAAGGCTTTTTTTCGTATGACCCTCTTCAGAACCAATCGTCATAAAAAGTATAAACCAGAACTTTGCCGCCAAAAAGAGTTTGTTTGGGACATTGTATTGTTTTGCTAGTGTCAACGTTTATGATGCGTCAGTGTCAACGTTTATGATTCGTCAGTGTCAACGTTTATGATTCGTCAGTGTCAACGTTTATGATTCGTCAGTGTCAACGTTTATGATTCGTCAGTATGTGCTATTGTATTTTGTTTAACCAATTAGAACTCTATTTTCACTGGAACTAGAGCACTAGAACACTTTTTTATAATTTCGATTCCCTACTTTATTTTGTGTAATTTTTATGACGATTGGTTCTGAAGAGAGTCATACGAAAATGCTTTTCAACCACAACGAACATGAGTTGTCTTTTCAAGAGTATACTTGGCTTCTGTACGACCAACAACCTTTTCAAGTATAACTACTTCAATCAAATCATCTTTTAATCAACTACTTACTCCGAAAGGATATGGGGATATGCAGCCCTAGCAGAGTGGGGACGCAGCCTTTACTATCCTCAACTTTTTTACACAAAAATCCATAAATATTGTAAGTTATTGTCTAATAAATAAGATAATAGTTTTTGGAAAAGAGCTAGTTAGTGGCAAGGTAAATGGCAAAAAAGCCAGTGATGAAACGTCACAGTCGTGGCCAAACAACAAGCTGCGTAACCATTATACACAGTTATAGTTCCACTTCAGTCAACGCACAACCCTTTACAACTATCCTGCCAAGTGAATACAGTAGGGACGGGGGAACAGGGGGCATCGGGGGCCATGCCCCCAAGATTGCCAAATCTCTTTTTTTCCGTGACCACTTTTTAGCGTTATCAAAATTGAAATTGATTGCGACAGACATTGTGTCACATTCACAGCAATATATGCATATTGACACACACAACAGATTTTGCTTCTTCATACTGTGGAACGTAAAACGGTAAATTTGAACCTAACCTACTTGGCCCACTCAATCTGCTTTACCTTCCTCCGCCCCTGTACAGTAACATGTTTTTCTTCCCCTTATGTCGTGTATCTTTCGAGGGCAAATTTCCTGGGGGCAAGCGTCCGGGGGGATTTCCTGATAGTCTGGAATGATAACAGATCTGAGGAAAGGCGATACTACGATATAGCCGTTCTGGACAGGGGAGCATGGGGCACGATTCCCTCAAACTTTCGGAAAATCCTACTATGGCCAAAAGTTGCCGACGTTTTTCGGCGAAACTGGTTAATCAGTGCTCTAAAATTCTGGTATTCATTCATTTTGCTGGGGAAGCTCTAGCTAGAAATTGAATGTATTGCATCTGAACTTCGGACAGAATAGTTTACCATCCCCCTAAAATTGAAATGGTCCCCTTTGCCTATGTGTTACGATGCAAATTATATCATCAGATATAGCTTTCCGCGTCATTCCCCTGTTACGTTTTCCCCATCGCTCATGATATACGTATCTGCATCCTTGAATGACTCCCAATGTTTGTGCCTCACAGGTCGATGCAAATGTTTTGGAAAGCAACATGTACAACGGATGTGTCAAAGACGAACAATTGTAAAGTTTTGCTGTACTTCCGCTCTTTGAGTTCATCTTCCAACTGGACAACCATTGTTGTGGCCAAAGTTCAAAACCCAGAGGAAATGTTTGAAGTACAAGTGTTTTTGGTCGTTGCATTTGTTATTTATATAAACGGATGATCTCTTCATGAAAGTCAACGAAGATGAAGTTGCTAGTCTCCATTATTGTACTACTGTCCCTCTGTTTAACCTTCACAATCTTCCCTAAGTTTTTCATCATGCTCGACTGTTTCATCTTGTCGCATGTTTTGAAAACAACGCCGCTGCCGGAGTTAAATGGAACAGTAAATGCTCCTTATTCACTTGGATCTATCGAGTACAAACTATACGGCGTTAATATCGAAGGAGTATCGTTGCAAGAAGCATGGATTCGTGCTCATAGACTGAAACATGGAGGAAGCAGGTACGTTGCGTTCCACTATCGTTAGTCAGTCAGTCCTTGATTCCAATGCATGTTCAACAGCTTCTTAGGCCTACCTTGAAAACGCATGGGCATCTCTTCCACAAGGCCATAACCCACACTACTACCACCTGGTCATGTGATTGTCTCGGGATGCCTACTGGATTTCACAAACCACTATCTAAGATGAAACTATTAAATCTTTCTTTCCCTGCCACTTTAAACATCGCCAAACTTTGGTAGTCAACACTGAACTGAAGTTCGTGCAGGTTCACCAGCGCTAATGACATGTTTGATAGTGAACCCGTAACAAGATTATTGTATATGGCATGCAGAGTTACCATACCTTTTTTATTGAGAGACCGAATGCTAGTTAATAACACATTGTTTCCGGCGGGTTAACTACTTTTTGAAAAGTATACAAGACTTTTGGTAAGATTAAAGGATAACGAGCTGGTTTTCGCAAAATGGCAGGAAAAAAATTTTTGATACTATTTAGTAGGAGGAATGCGGGGCAAGTGGAGAATTTAAATGTTATACGGAGCTAAGGGAGAACCAACTTGAAAGGTCAACTTGCAGATGAGTGGCTGTCACTAACAATTTCACTTAGTGTTAGGGGTAGGGTTTAGGGTAGGGGTGGGGTTATGGTTAGGGTTAGGGTTAGTGACAGCAACTCAGCTACAAGTTCACCAACATGAAATACAGGCTTGTTGGCCCCCTTTCCCCTTCGTGCGCTAACGATGTGGATCTACTTAGCATTGTACTCATTCGTCACTATGCATCTGTATCATCTTTCCAGCAAAGAAACACTGTCAAAGAAATCCTCGTTTCTTCATTTCCTCGGTTAAACGCTGTGGCATTATAACATTTCGAAGGCTTTCGGGGCGTTATTTATCGGTGGATAGGGTTTGTTTCGTGCTTGAATAGTCTGAGTGGATAACTAGGGCATCATGAACACAAGCTCGTGATTACACTTTGTTACTTTAATCAGTAAAGCGTCTACACCATCGTTAGCGAGCAGCAGAGAGTGAAACATCCAAAAGAAGGTAAAAATTATTGGTGTTTCTTACAAGCGCCACTTCACGATGTGGCTCTTTCATTATAAGAAGGTTGCAGTTTATTTCTATAAGGAGGTATTCATTTGACAAGCCTGCCCACTCCGTTCATGCAGCATATTATCATATCCATACTGGGTTGCTTTGATGTTATCTGGACTGGAGGATGGCTAGTAGGCCGCATCTGTATCAGTACCGGTAACTCATGAATATTTGGCACTAAGATATAAAACTAGTCAAGATACTTTCTGCATCCATTATCAACTGAAGAACAATTCAATATTTTGTAGTTGGAATTTATGGCTTCACAGAATTGCTGGAAGTTGACAAGTACTCGTTTGAAGATCCATCGTTAGAGTGCTGTTGACTATCAAACATAAATTGAACTAAGTGCAAGGAGCTATGTTTAGAGCTACCGTGTTGCCTCTCTAAACGCCGCAGGGCGAGTCAACATTGGAAATAAACGCCGCCCTCTGATAAACGCCGCATCAGGACAAGGGGTATCAATTAGAAAACGGACTAGAATCTTGATTTATACATAATTTTAAAATTTCACATACTAAAAGAAGTTTACATTGTGTGAGATGGTACTTCTAATTTTCGCATTAATCACACAATCTTTTTGTCACGTTTTATGAAACAGTCGTTTTACCTAATTAGTCAATTTGTAATTAACTCCGCCCTCTGATGAACGCCTCACCTAAAACTTGTGTTTTTTGATATACGCCACGGCGTTTTTAGAGGAAATACGTTATTCTATGTAATTTTTTTCTGTAGACATTCTATGTTTTATGACGGTGACTCATCTTGGGGGGGGGGGGGGGGGTAATTATGACGTCATTGATAGGAGTTGTTTTGAAGGTCAATTTTTCCAAAGGGCTCCTGAAGAAATTTGAGGAAAAGTTAAAAAGTTTCATAATGACTGGTGTGGGCGTTTCTGGAGCAGAAGGAAAGATCTATAGCCAATTGCCGATTAACCTTTGGCTCTTGTCCTGTCTGGATAGTGCAAAGCGGAACTATGTTAACCTGCACAAGCTTACATGATTCTAACGAAACTTTCAGAGCAAAGCTAACAAGGTTAAATTGACTTGACTTACGAACGATGGTCTGTCACATGAAATAGGGTGTACTCGTCTGGGCTTTATTGTGTCTGTATGTATGGACGTGCATGTGTGTGTGTGTGCTCAGTACTTTGTACCATTACCATCGAGAGGGGTAGGGTGAGGGGATATGGGATCAATACCTCGCTTCAGTCTTGTCAGCCATAGCCTTGTCATCTGCAACCCTCACTGCCTTAAACATGTATGTCACAAATTGCCTCCTTCACCAGTGTTTCATAGATGTTCAAACAAAATAGGTGACAGTAGGCATCCTTTTCTCATCCATATTTATATGTTCCACCACCTGTAATTCATGTTTAAATAGAAAACAATACTCCATCTCGCTTATCAGTACCTATCATGTTTAAAGTAGAAATCCATTCTAAGATGAATCCATGCGCCATCTTAATCTTCTTCGTGCTCTCAGGACACCACGATTGTAGTATCGTAAATGGGCTCCTATCATAGAAAAGAGAGGATTTATTCTATGGCTCCAAGCCGAAAGCACACCAAGAACGATTGTGTTAACCAAGGCCAGCAGAATCGTGGGAAAGTTCAAGGTTTCTGTACTGTATATTTACCAAGTTTACAATTGAACCTCAGTAGTATGAAATAAGAGGGATGCTTAAAGTTCCATCAAGGGGGTATGGTGTAGTGAAAAGGGAAGGAAGTAGTAAAGTTACAGTTCTATGATAAAGTTAGATTATCTTTACTAAAATATTAAATCATTAATAGGCTCATGTTTGCCTTTGAAAAGATAGGTGCTGAACGACATGTTTCAAGAAGAAAGGGATCTCAGGTACAGTCAGAATTCTCTCCCCAATTAATTCAGCATAAGAGGTCGGTATAAGAATATCTTGGGAAGAATGTATTTGAAAATGATCCTTGGTGGAGGAATAGAGGTGCATTTGAGACCTGTGGGTAGTATACAGCATAGTTATCGGAATTGTTGTTGAAGAAGGAAAGGCCTCGAGATCCTGTAGCAGGTTACAAGAATCGCTCTGGAATAATTGCTGATGCGAAGCACTTGTATTGGTATTTCGGTCTGTCTCTTGCCTATGTTCAAGGGCAACTGCTCCACGTACTTGAACCATGTGTTTTTGATCGTTGGATTCTTTCTCCCAAGGAGTTTCTATGAGATGCGGTCCAGTACATTTCTACATTTCAAGTCCGAAACATCGCACTACCTCGTTGGTTTTCAAAAGATGTAGCCAGTGAAATATTGGAGGCAGTATTGTGCTTGCTGTTGATGCGACCATGTGACAATTTTAAGGGTTGTGAATTGAGAGAGCTGCAATATTTTAATATATGGTCGAGCTTTAGTTTGAAGCTCTATCCTGATCAGTTAATTCATGATCATTCTTCTTACAGATACGTCAAGTGTGTTGTTGACATTAGTGGAATTCAGTTTTCTTAGACGGTTCTACGTTACAGTCGCTTGAACCGCACGCTGCTTAAGAAAACTTTACATGTAGCTTGTTATTTAAGTATAGAGTTAATGTAACGGGCTCAACTTTCGGGAATAGTCGGGAATAAAAACGGCCTTAGCTTTTTGAAGTGTGCTGTCTAGTCAAGAGCACATTATATGTCTTGCGTCTTAACAACGTCAGAAAAAAAGACGTCTGATATTATCTACGTAATTGTTAGTATCAACAACGAGTGCCATAGATTCTTTGGTATTCCGGACCAGGCAACTCTTTGGACGCGACACCCTACTCGTGACAATCATTTATTCAATGTTAGCTAGGACTACTCAGTGGTAGCTAAGCCTCAAAGCCTCATGAAATATTGTTTCATTACTAATACTATTTATTTTGTGCGTTTTTCTCCCTGAATTCCCTCTCCAATTACCATTAACTATCAATGTAACATGGACCAAATAAGACTTTGAGGCTCTCTGTAACTAAACTGTTGGAAGCAAGCTGTCAAGGTAACTTGGTGCTAAGGAGCAACTACGTCTCAGATAGTTAAAATTTTATACGCTGATTGTAAGCTTAAGTTTGTATGTTGTCTAACTGTTTTGCTTACATAAAGGACTAAATAAACATACGTTACACTTACAGTTAAGAATTACTGATCATTAAAAGATTCAAATGCTGAGGATAAACACAATTTTCACCATAAACAGGGTTGAAATAAAGAGTATTATATCTTCAGGTTTCTCCTCATATTGTTGTTACTGTGAGTTTGTAGCTACACTTTGCAGAAGCCTTGGCGCCAATCGTATCTGGTGCAAACTGTAACTAGTTCGCCACCTTTAGCTGTTCTATTTCATCTATGATTTCTGTAATACCCCGATCCGTTTTGTTCTAAAGCTGACTGCAACTACCACTTGTATCCAAAGGAATTGGGCAGACATTTGATGCTTACGAATGAATCACTAGATCATTTATCCTGCGATAGTTACCAATCCTTAAACAGTACTATGTTTTGAGAATCCATAACTGCCGGCAAAAAGATGTCAAATATGGGGCTACCGGGGGATTGTACTGTTTAGCAGAATTAGGCGGTACCAAAACAAGAACTGCAGAACCGTTGGCAAGTATAGGATTGTAAAGTTGGAAATAGCTTTTCCAGTTCTTAAATTTCCTTCACTGATATTAATATGCATTGGACAATCTTATTTGCCTTTTTTATTAAGTTTATGCAACAGCACGATGTTGCAGCAATGTTTGGCAGTAGTCCAGGTAGTAACACATTGGCCTGTCTTGATAAGTGCACTTGGACCCAAGCAACTGGATCACGCGGTGATTTTTGATTGCTCAGCCTTCGCGACCGTTTTTACTGTTAGTGTTTCCCCGCCTTTAGCCAAGAACGATGTTTATCATTTTCCTAGCCTCGTTTGTCAAATATGTATCCAACATGATTAAAATTGCCTTCGGTAGAAACCTGAAAATTGGGTAACAGTACCTTAAGAATAGATGCGTTTACTAATAAGAAGGCAGTTCGTTACAAACTATTGAAACTTGATTCTACATTGCTATATTGGAATATATTTGCTGTCCAGCTCAAAACTGCACTACATTCAGATGATAGCTTTCTATGTCTTTTAAAGAGAAGCTGTACTCGGATCTCCATGTTATAATAACTATCATTGTCTTTATTATCAGTAGTATCTACGTCATCATATTCACCATTAGACCAGTTTCTCTCCCATTGCCTGCTCCTTCGTTTAAGTCGCATGTTGTATAAACTAAGAGTCGGACGAAAGCGAAGAGGGCTGGGTTTTGGCATCTCTCTCCACGATAAGATGAGTGCTTTACACAATGACTAGAAGTAAAAGGAGATTGATAATAGTACACAACAACTTTGACAGGACGTATTCCAAGAAAGGTTTGATAACTACATGTGGATGTACCAGTGGTGTTGTCTATGAGGAACGGGAGTGAAGAGTAGCCATCTAGTTTCCGTAGTTAGGATCAGAGCAGTACAACTTAGGTACATTAGAAGGGAAGATATGTCATTATTTAACTAATTACGATGATGATAGTCATGGACAACAATATTTTCGTAAACTTATGTGGCGTTTTAAATAGCATTACTCTTAATTTGTCGCAACATGAGTTTTAATTATGGTTTTCATCCAAGTTGCACTGAGATGGTCAAATTCACAGTTATTCATTCGTCTTCCTCGTCCTTCGGTTTGTCACTTCGTGGTAGCTAAGTTGACTACTGCAAATTAAAGCAGAGAATGAGAAATGTAGGTAAAGTGGCACTAAAGCTTGGACTGCTTAGTCAATAAATTGCCATTGGTTTGGTTTGGTTTAATCGCTAAGTCGTCAGATTTTTCATTACATGTGCTATTTGGCCTGTTGTCTGCCATGTTTGTTTTTACAATTCATGTGGATTGCATAGCATCCTTTAATCTATGCAGGATGTCATAGGACTGTGATTTGAAAGCTGATATGCAGGCCAAGTAGAAGGACCTTTTCTGTCAGTCTGCAACGCATGCTATGGTCTAATGTATGATTTGGTATTTATAGAACTGCACTGGGAAGGTGGGAGTTAAGACATGAGATCTTTGCAACGCAAGCTCTCTCAAGAGTTTACGCAATATGTGTAAGCTGTTGTTGCAAAGACAGAGTCAATTTTAAACATTTACAGGACAAGAAAAGTATCATATGAAGCAGTATAATAGCGTATGATGCAATGACACCTACAATTTTAGATACAGTTAGTGGCTTAAGGTCAACTGTTCCTTGTAACTTGACCTGGTATACTTGCAAATATGAGTAAGGAATACCCACACATGTAGTGAAGAAGTTGAGTCGAATGATGACGGTGTAGATATAATTTTACGTCACAGGAAATCATCGAGAGCCATTCAATACGAGTGATTTTCATTTCGTGGTTCCTGCTTTTGAAGTTGACGTTCTATTACACCTGCTTGGGATACCATCCTTACAAAGGAGGGAATTTTAAACATCTGTTAAATTTAAATATGGTACAAAGGAGAAATTTACTTGATCTTAATAAGTTTGGAAAGTCTACTGAGGTAAATATGGGATCTTGACATAGTTTCAGAGAATTTTAGGCAACTGCTGATGACGATGATGTCACTACCTGGTATCGTCATTTTCATGCTTTTTTCCATTTCGCTTTGATTAGCTGCTAGTGACTGGATATCCAATTTGTATATACGTTGGTATGTAGATTCAAGTAATGTAAAACAGCTGGATGAACTTATCATTATCGTTAATCAGTAGAATTAACTTATTAACAAACCGAACAATTGATTGAATTCAGTTACTCAGATGACTCAAATGGGTTTCGACGTGAAGTCAAACTCTACAACATCGTGGAGTAACGGGCACAAAAGCTCTTCCCTAACTCGTAGCGCAAGCATAGAAAGCATGAGTAAACATGAGGCTGCAAATTGCTGAAGGAAACAAACTTTTAATGTGCTCTTATTATGAACTTAAGGATAAAGTCATACTCGAGCTTCTGTATGTCACGCGTAAAGATCATGAATACCTGACAGTTACGAGAATATGAGAGTAGCAATCAATAGTCTACTAGCAATTATTTTTCGTTGCATACATACGTTTTGGTGCTTCCCTTCCCTCGTGGGATTTCATAAGTCTTTGGGATGCCTCCTCTCCCTCCGTCAGAGGGTGCACACATTTTGAATGACCACAAGTACGGATTAAAGAAGCAATGGCAAGTGAACATAATGTGATAAATATTACGTTTATATTATAAGTCAAACCCCTCCCACCGTCAAAGACCGAAGTTGTATATTACAAAAAAATCACATGAAAATAGTATGATATTACCATGAATCAATTTTGCTAGTGTTCTCTTTTAAGACGAAAGGACCAGTTAAACATACGTTACTTTAGTTCATTTTTTCTATTTGACATGAAGTGACAATAGAAGAAACATATTGGCAAAGAAAAGTTACCACTACATTGAATTCCTTATGAAATATTGTGTGGCACTTTTTAAATTGTTTAGTTATTATTATCCTACTTTATTGTATTATACCGCCTATCTTGGCGTTGCATGCATTTATAGCCGGGTGATCATGTTCAGACGTTTCAGGAAGCAACACAAGGTTGTTAGGTCTTGCATTACTTCGCGCTGTAACCAACTCTACTCACCAAGTAGTTGTTCCTGTGGATTTCGTGGGGTTATTTTCTCACCTGATTATAACAGTTACTTACCTTTCTTACGTCTTTTAACGCAATGTTTCTGCCGTCAGTGCAGAAAGGCACCCTCTCGTCTTCATGTTAATATAGAACATAAAGGCGTTATAAACAGGTACAGGTAGGTACTATTTGTGAGCACGACTTTCCAGTGCCTTTTTGCCGCATATCCTCTGATTAACTGCCAATGGGAGTTAAGAGATGCTTGCGTTACAAGTTTGGTGGAAGTAGAAATTACCGCGTTTCAATGCCTGCCGTAGTTAATTAATAAATTGAATTTGCATTCCCTTTTTGCTTTTTGTTAAAATTTTAGCACAAAGTGATGACCAAAATCCATTGTTTTCGACTTTCTGCTTAACATTAGGGTGATAGAGCAGTGGCCCTTACTTTGAACTTTGTTTTTTTATCTTGACAGGTTTGAATTATTTACAGTTGGGATGGTTGTTACAGCAACAGCAAAGTGGAACTACGCAGGAAAATCATGGATGAACAGTTTTGATAGCGGGGATTTACGTTTGGAGAGTACCGTTGACACTCTTAAAGTTGTAGTCGATTTGCGACCTCTTACGAAGACTAGAATCACCAATTTGACACTGGCCCAATGCAACATAAAAATGGGAAATGTTAAAATTGAGATTAACGGCAAGCACGACTTGCTTTATCGCCAGTTGGAGAAACAAGCTAGTCAAAGGTTACGAGAGTACATCAGTGCGTCTGCCTGTCACGGGATAGCACATGTAATCGATGCGCAGATAAATAGTGTTTTAACTCAATTAAACAATGCATTCACAAGCTTACAGATTTATCGAGATGGGTACTTTGTACCGCAGACGCTAAACTGGATCACAGCTATTGCCATTTTTACAACATTATCTTTAGTTGGTGCATTTGGTATAGGGTTCTTACTGTTGCTTTTAGCAATGTTTTACATCAATGCATTAGTGTTTGGCATGAGTGTTTCCAAGCGATTCTTATCAGTTTACCAAGAATACAAGAAAAGGGGACGCAGTGTGTCAGCATCTTACTTTGACATGAATAAGACACAACACTCTTTTGTCCTTCCAATCACCCGAGGAATCAAGTCAGCCTTAACTAAACGTCAAGAATACAGCAGCCGTAAAGGCTTATAGTAGCACCCATTGAATTTAATATGTAATTTATTTGCGAATGTAGGCTATTAAAGTAAAACGTGACACGTTTTTAAGAGTCAGAAGCTGCTATTCGGTGCTGTTTGGCCACGTTACTCCACGGCAGCGTGATCAGGGGTACTCGAGTTTAGCTCCGAATGAATGTTTTCTTTGTCTCACGCAGCATCACACTCTATGATCTTGAAAGAGGCATTTGACCCACATTTTGCTGAGCATTAAATGACTGATAATGAAGGCATCGTGCTTTCTATGCTTGGGTTCTCGGTTTGTTAATGTACAACGAGGCATTTCGTGTTCTTTCACCTTTTGCTTCTCCAACTAGGCTACGTCAGGCTGTTTGTACTGTCACTCACCATAGATTACTTAGGAGGTAGATGGCCGAATTTCGGATTATTACATGCATAATTCTGTCTGGATTTATTTAGGGTGGGTCATATCATGGTGACATACGTACTTTTAGACCAACGTGAGACGCCGCAGATAGTATACCGCATTAAACCAGCGTATACAAAGATATGATCATACCACATTGGTTTGGATCATTGGGATCTGAGGTGACTATCTAAATCGTGCTTCTTGGTACGTGGCTTCTAGGCTCTCGTTGACATTCTTTCACGTATCTGTTACACTGCAGTCTTTCACCTCTGCCCCGTCTTTTACATTTCAGTTATACCCACATGTTTAACTATTTAATCTATCCATTCAAAGGTTATTAGATATAGAACTGAAATTAGAAACACCGAGGTTGGGGAAATACAGTGCTGTACAATGCAATACATGTCTTTTTAGATTTTGTGAAAAACGTGGGATGTAGTTTGTAGTGGTGGTAATCAATGCCAGGGGTGGCGCTTAACCCTGATAAATGCTATCAGTTTTCTTTTAAGCGAAACGAGCTCAGAAATTTTAAATTATTTGGCCATGCCATTCACTTTTCCCAAAACCACAATTAAGGATGTAGCAAACATTTCCAGAATTCTTCCGTTTTGCGTCCGTGAATGCTGCTATCTCCTGCTTTCGTCAACTGGTTTGGGACCCAAACCTTGCAATGACCCTATTTTTAACAATCCGACACCGCATTAAAAGAGAATTGCTTTTGAAATGCATCTGAAAATAGTATGACAATGAACAATGGAAGAGCGATCGAGCTGATAGGGATTGTCTACGGCTTATTGTATGGGATGAATTAAAAATGGCATCTAAATGGCAACATCAAATGAAAATTGGCAATTGGATTCAAAACTATGTGTTGAATAGCAAAAGTATGTCAACGATACATTTTATTGGATCAAATCAAGCTATTTCATGACCTACAGTAATGAAGAAGAGCCAGTCAGACCGTTTTGGGGAACAGGGCAGATCTTTGAGTATAGCTTGGTACTTTTTACAAGTCTAGGAAAACGATGGGAGAAGGTCGAGTCCGACATAGTCAACGCTCTCCGCACCCCCAGTCTCAAGTATAGGATATGTTATCGGTTCTGTAGCTTGCTGAGCATGCAGTGAGGTTTTATTTAAAAGGGTGATCACATCTTTTCAACTTCAAATGTAGCTGATTTCATTGGTGTTTATTAAAATCGAAACGTTAAAATGCCGTTTTATATTTGTTGTTCTTTGACAAAATTTTTGTCAATGTCCAAAGCGCCTTAGTCTGATTAAAGATCGGCTGCTACGAGCTTAAGTGTTAAGCAGGCAAAACACATAATTCTTTGTACAGCTCGCTTTTTTGCTCAAGTTGGTTTTACCTGCAGATACTGATACTTGCTTTACTACAATTTCGGTGACCATCAGACTTGTTCTGGACTGTAAATGGCTACCGCTTCTTCCAGAAAGAAAGGGTTCCACAGACTCCCTTTACATTTTCATATTCCGACGATGCAGGCAAGAAGACCAAGCGCGGTATCCATTACAGTCGTAGCAAGAAATAAGGTAGTGCGTAGGATATGGCCCTCGTCACCTTAGCCTGTTGAGTGTCATGGCATTTGCGATCCTTAACCTTCGACATACAACTTAGGAGTGACAGCTGCGTTCGACGTATTTTCTAGTTCATACTCTTTGCGCCTTTTTCGAAATAGGCTAGTAAGAAACGTCTGACGATCGAATCATTCTCGAGGAGGTCCGCGTTGAGGTGTGATCACCATACCAAACTACTACAACTATTGAATCACAGACTTTCTAAGAACTAGTGAGTGTCATGCCAGAACCAATTAGTTGCAGAGAGAGAAAGGGTGTACCCTGTGGTGGTGTTCAGCCAATGGTTGATCATTAGTTATCTTGGGGTCGTTATAGCTCAGTTGGTCGAGCAGACGTTGCTATAGCCTGGGGCACGGGGTAGAATACCGTTGGTTACCTATCAAAAACAAATTATAGAACCGTGCAAGGTATAAAGAAGTAATATCATAAAAAATATAAACAGACTGAAATAAATAACAAGACAGTTAGCAAGACGCAAATAAATTTGATATCATTATCAAAGAAATAGTTTTTACATGCAAAGCAAAGCTGGACCGTACTGTAACAAAGGCTTCTGTTTCTGTGGAAGTCTGCCAGCAACTAGGGAAATATAGATGTTTCTGACTCTCATATATGTCACTGTCGACTTGTAACTCACTTTCCGGTCTTGACGTTGAGCCGAACTGAATCTCGAAATTTACTGACTATTTTTATTTGCACTTCCTGATTTTATCCTATTTACTTCAACTGTAGAAAAAGTAAAAAGGTAAAAAAATCAGGAAAGGAATAGGTGTACTTATCCTATATCAAGATATCTTAAGTATTTAACTTAGGGCACCAAAAACAATGGAACAGTTCCACATAAACATCTTATGACGTCACAAAATAGTGACGCGACACTTGACCGAGAAAGCTCTAGATCGATATTCATTATAGTGTTTTCTTTGTTCGGCTGTCTTTTTAACGGAGGAGGATGTTCGAGGATTACGACTGTCACACACAGTATGGTGATACAATTGAAGGCTCTGTTGGAAAAACCAGTTCAATCGCATTTTCAGAATAGGGAGAAAACCGTAGAAGGCTGAAAACTAAACATTCAAACTAAAACCCTTTTCCAGATTCACTGAAGTAGTGGTGACCCACCATTTACCATATCATTTCTACGCATACTTAAACTGCATGTAATGAGGACCCCTCAGCTACGGAGAATGACCCTGTCTTTAACCTATTTTGTATAAGAAACTATAAGAGAATATTTCAATAATCTAATGGATCAGGATATCAAAAAACTGATTATAACCATCTAAAATCATCTAAGTATCAATTCTGAAGAGCATTATTATACTTTATTAACGGAAAGTTGAACCTAAAAGTGTTTAGTCTCCACCCCATAGTCAGCCAAAGGCTGGATCACATGACTATACCCGTCTAACTGTTTAACCGTATGAAAAGCCGACGTAATGTTGCTGTATCACCTAACTATAAAATCCCTCTTTCTGCAGATATCTAGGTCTGAACTTGTGGTCAGAATCCGAATCTGTGTTAATAGACATATCATCGTGAGCTGGAAGCCTTCCAAAGAAATAGCACTTTGGGGGCTGCATCGTTTTTCAGTTCTTGTAGATATTCATTCCTTGTAATAGAAAAGGTGTTGGAGTATGAGATCTTGGGGGTTCCTTGACATGCTGCTCTATTTCCTTGCTATCTTGTCTCTTAACTAAAACAGTTTAAAATGCATGCGCCGTTCCAGTTTCTCCAAACCATCATGAAGTTTGGCTTGGAGTTTTCAACTTTAGCTCTCTAGTCGGTCTTGTTGCTAAAGGGTAGAGTTTTTTGTAATTCCGTTTTAAGTAGTCACTAAAGGCAAAGAATTAGCTTTGTTCCTTCATGATCGCATGGAAAGGAGATGGTTTCGTCTTGCTTTAAGTAGTTCAGCCTTCCATTCTTGTATATCCTCAAGTTTCTGCTGATCGTGGTGAAATTTTGTAGCTCCTTTAAATGAGCTACGACATCTTGGAAGCAAAATTTTTATGGATAGTACTGTGCAGTCGTTCTAACTTCATAAGAGGGGTACAAATTGCAAAGAATTACTTTTGTATGTGCCTGATGTATATAGCAGTATCTCCACTGATATTCGATGCTCAATGCAGACTTTCTTTCATTCCACAATTGTTATACTCTGTGTACACTCTGGAGCAACATTACTACAGTCATCATTGGTTTTCATTACTACACTAAATCCTTGCATCATTGTACTTTAGCTCTGCCTGATAGAACTAAAGCTTTTGTCATGATATAGGTCTGAGAATCAATATTTATCTTGCTGAATTGAAGAACCATTGATCATATATCATGTTTTGTAGTTATATTTGATGATTATGTTTCACTACACTATAAACATGTTGAATTTGTATTGACTTTCAACGCACACTCTCTGTTTAAGTTTAATAATGTGTGTGTGTTTTGGTTTGAGTAACTTTATGAAATCATGCGTAGGCCTACGCTTTTCGTTCTGCTCTATTCAAATGTCTGAAGTACTGAGCTTCGTTGACGCATGCGTGTCATGGATCTGCGATGTAATTCAACTATTTGCTGCATTGCAGAAAAGCTGGCCTCCTACACAGCTGTACTTGATCAAAGTGTTGTCCTTGAAGTGACCAATGGATATGTATCTCTGAATACAACCTTTTGATCATAAAGATGTTGAAGGACTTTGATTACTTCCCAACGTCTGCACTTATCAGGGGAGGGGTACTTCACTGAAACAATGTCTTGATCTTCATTTGAAAAAGAGGCCCATTTATAAATAAATAAGAAAATTTGTCCAACTTATCTGTATAAATAAAATTGCTTTGTGACCCTTTTTAAATGAAAAAAAACCGACACAAAATTGTTGCACCATTACTGTAAATCAAAATATAATTTTATACTCTCTGACAAAATCGCAATGAAAAGCAAAACCAAGAAAACTGTGCCTGGCTCATGTGGCTGGACTCATTGGTTCTTGTTGTCCTGTGGTTGTGTTTGAAATTATTTGTTGAACATGCGAACATGCGGGGTCCTGATTCAAGTGACCATTCTTTTTGAGAAACCAAACAGTAAGACCCATTAACATGACGCATCGATACGCAAAAGCTTTGACCACTGTTATCAAGATGAAGCCCAGAAATAGACCCATATGCACAGAATTTCAACTTCCAATATTTGTTTATATCAGTGGCACACTGAGTGTTGCAGCTTCCATTATGGATTGAGTTTTTGTTAAGATGAGTTGTCGTTACAAAATGTTAGCTCTGTTAGCTACAGCTTAACGCTTTAACAAAAATGTTCAATCCACGATTTTGTATGAAGGGTAAAATGTTATTATGCGGGGGTGTTACCCTTAGCTACAGGCCTGTTCATCAGGGGTGTAGCGACTGGGGGTGTGTGGGGGTGTAAAACCCCCCTGACGAGAATTTTCATATAATTTCAGGTAAAATTGCAGTCTCCCTCCATTTGATTTCAGGTAAAGTTTGAACATTTTTGTGACTGGTTTCTTTTTTTTCCTAATATTTGTCACATGTAATTCAGAGTTCCTGTCTAACTTTTAAAAATGCTAACAACGCAGATCGAGTGAGCTTCGCTCAATGCGCTAGTAAATTACCTTGTGTAATTCCGTATTGTTCTGTAGTCTCTCTGTCACCTCAGTTTGCCTTGCATTCCGCTACTTTTTGAGACTTTTGGCGCCAGCCTCGTTAGAATTGCCCTGACCATTTTTAACTTATTGGAACGAGAGCGAAAGGTTGTGCAATCGATAACATCGTGTAACACATGTGCTCTCATTGATGTGTACACCA